>RJWJ010042958.1:0-12801 GCA_004363605.1 Indri indri | reverse complement strand
ACATGTCTTTACTAGAAAATAAAATTTCTTATGTTCACGGAACAGTAAAAAAATCAATCAAGATCTTGGTTACAGAGAAAAACTTTAAGAAGTAGAGGTTTTAAGGCCACATTTTCTAATTGTGACACAACAAATTAGAAATAATAAAATGTAGCTAACTTTTGACTCAGTTTTTTTCATAGCCAAAATACTCTGAGAAATCAATATATAAAAACATCACTGCAGCAGTTAATGCCAACAACAACAACAAAAGAAAGATAAGAAAAAGCAAACAAAATGTCCATCAATGAGAGACTGTATAAGTTAACTATGCAAAGACTTGCTATCAACACGAATGAAACAGTGTTCTTACCTTAATTTCAGCGAGAGATGCCATTGCCCATGCTATGGTAGATCGCAGCCCAGCCGTCTTGATGTAAGCCCTGCTGGCTAAAGGAACTCTACAAAGAAAAGAACTTGATTACATATCAAATATTACTATATGTTAAAGAACAGGATATAAATACAAATGATTAACCTGTCCATATCTGACAATCATTTTAACATATTCATCCAACATACACTAAGGTATTCCCTAAGTTAGAGACTATTTCGACCTTATTACAAAAATACTTTACCTAATGGGCACTTTGTCTAACCAGCCAGAGTGGTATTTTAGAAAAGCACATTTTTTAGACAGATGAAATTTAATGTGTTTAATTTATAAAATTTAATCGCACATGAAGAAAATCTTTTATACTTTCCTGTCTTCCTATATGGAATAGACCTTTTCTTGCCATCTGGAGCCATGAAGAGGAACATACTGTTCCGTGATACAGATGTAGGATGGGAAGCAGGGCTGAATGGAGGCTAACCCTTAAAATCTGTTTTCTGTACAAAGTCCCTTTTGTAAGTTTGTTTTCTGCTCATTTGCATCTTTCTTAAAAGATGAAATGAAGCATGACATTGCATTGTCTAAAATAATTTGCTGAACGAAGGGCTGAAGCAGACATCTCCCAAATGAGTTCACTGGTCTCCATCATGTGCAATTTCATACTTAATCCTCCACCTCAGCACTGCTACTACGAGTGCTTCCAGATTTGACAGGAACTTTTAAAATGTATTATATCTACCTTTGTCATGCAATGAACAAACAGCATCTCCTTGGAAATTTCAATGTGCTTTTTTAGTTCACTTCTAACAATTTGTTGGTAAGATATGAAAATACAATTTCAAGAATTTGTGGTTTGTTTTAGGGTAGGCTTGCTCCAAAATCACTTTTAGTGAGCCTTTTAGGGCTCTTCTATGAACGTCACACAAAGCCACAATGTTCTTCAAACCCTTTTTAAAGACTTTCGACAGAACATTTGTTTCTTTCATCATTTTGTTTCTCATCTTTCTTTGACTTTAAGTTATCCCATTTTTATATTTATTGCAAGCCTCTTAAAATCTTAAAATTAGATGATATATCCCTTTCAAATAAAACAGTACAGTTGTATACATACTGTTATAATGAGGAAGTTTTGCATGGTAAACACCTGGGAGTTTGGTGCTTTAATAAAGTTTTTTTTCAGGAAATAACAATTTGCATTGTCAATAGTACTATATCCACACATTTAGAATCAGGGATGTAAACTGGCAGGTATTAACAGAAAGACTAAAATATTTTGGTCAATGAATTTTACTTCTACAGTGTAAACTTGGCAATTATCTTGCTGCAAAACACATTAGTGTGTACTCTAGATACCAAAAAAAGTAGATGCAATACAGAAAACTATCTTTGTCCACATATATTACAAAGTGCTCCTCTATGCAACAGGGATTTATGTGGAACCTTTGAAACCTTTCAAAATTACATACATATTTTTACTAATGCAAATTTTATTTATGGGAGCCATTTCTATTAATATGTGACAAGAGTGAATGTGTTCTTACTTGGCTTACACCTGGCCAAAATTGATCTGCTATTACTGCAACAAAAAGGCCCCATGATACCAGTATAATAAAATTATTTGGGGGAAGGCAGTGTTGAGAAATAAACACCTTGAAAATAAAAATAATGTTCTACTTTCATAGAATCTGGCTAATCTTTTTAATCAGATTTTAGCCGGCTTTTACATAGTACAAAAATAAATGTGGTTTTTAATCATCTCCACATATATGCATTTCCACTCTATTCTCCTACACACCATGTATCACCAACACAAAGACATGCTAATCTATATCTCTAGCCTAGACTTATCACCTGACCCCTAAATCTTTATCTTCAAATAGGCGCGTAGGCATTTTTATCTGGAGTTTAAGGAGTGCGAAGTCAAAAGGTATAAAATGAGCATGCTCTCCTTTCCCAGAATTTCATATCTTGATACATTTCTTCATTTTCTTATGTCACTTACTATCCATATATTGGGTACCATAATCTACATCTTCAGTGTAGACTCCTCACCTGAACTCCAGATCTATGACTTTAAATATTTACTTTGACATTTTTCACCGAATACACTCTTTCCTTTCCTTACATTTTGTATCTCAGCGACTAACACCAGTATCTACTAGTTGCCCAAATCAGATACCAGGTATTCTAGACTCCTTAACTTTTTCTTGAATTCAAGGTCTTTTTGTTACCCACCATTCTGCCTTAGTTCAGTTCCTCACCAATTCACTGCCTTGACTATTTAACAAGAGTTTAAACCCTCTCCTTCTTTATATTTCTTTCATTTTTAAATATAATTTCTTCTGTAATTTTTTGAAATCACAAATCTGATCATATAATCTGCTTCAAATTCTTACTGTGTCTAGAATAAAACCCAAGCTGTTTATCAGGATTACAAGACACCTCATGACCTTTCTGATTGTTCAGCCTAATTTTTTACCATTCTCCCTATGCATTCTTTGTCCCATCTGAAACTACTTGCTGTCCCCCACATAAATCAAGCTTCCTCACACCCCAGTGCCTTTGCACAAGCTATTCCCTGCCTGCAACATCCTCTCCTTCTCTTGTCCACTTGGCAAACTCTTACTTATTATTACTGTCAAGTATCCTCTTAAGTATCACTCCTTTAAATTCTTTTGCTCACTTGTTCTCCAAAAGAGTTAACTCAAGTTAATTCTTTCTTAACTCTAGCCAAGCATTTATCATGTCTGTTCTACCACCATGCTGAACTCCTTGAACTTAATATCCATCTTACTCATCTTTGAACACTGGGTGTCTAGCACAATGCTTAGCATACAGTACACATACAATGGATGTTTCAACTGAAATTAATTGAATTTCTTAGTTGCTTAACTGTTTCAAAAATAAAACAGCTGAAATTTATTCAACACTTACTGTATCCTGGAAACAGTATCAAGTATTTTCACATGGGCTAATTTAATTCCAACCATAAAGCTATAAAGTAGGTACTATTATTTTCCTGCTATTATAGCAGAGAAATATGATACTTTGTGCAAACTTGCATAGCTAATTTGTGGAAAAGGTAGAATTCAAGTCCAAGTTCTTATCCCCTATGCTATACTGTACTAGGTGATGCGTGCAGTGTGGCATAGCTATATTCATTTAATGCCCTATGGGACTATTGATATCCAGATGGTTCTTTTCTTTAAAGAAAGCAGACCTCTAATATGAACACTGTCTTTAAAAACTTCTAAGATACAAATTTTTATGTGACCCTCAAACTTCATGGCTGCTCTAAAGTTTATTTCATCATTTCTGACCTTCTTCTGTGGGTAGGGTTACCAGGCTGCAGTTTCTGATACCCACTGCCACTTCTCTTGTCCAGTGCTATCCTGCTGTTCAAGTCTTCATGATTCCCTTTTCCTCAAATCCCAGCAAATTATTCTTTTTTGCTGACACACATAGAGACTGCTTCTTTCCTACACTGACACAGTCAAACTAACTGACTTATCACAAAGCATCTATTGTAACCTTATTTTCAACCACTGTACATTCAAGATCTGAGTCTTAGTTTTCAGATACATATTTGTAAACTTTTAGGTACACTGCCAACTACTATTTGAGATGCCATTAGCATGACTTGAGTGTTTTTAGCAAGCATTCAAATGATTTTAAATAATAAATTTTAACACCTTTAAAAAAACATTAACATAAGGTATCTATATTTGTTAAATAAAAGAACACAAAATCTAGCATTTTTATACATAATTAAAAATTTAAAAATCAGTTCTTTTTTTAGTGCTAAGAATCCAAATACATTAGCACTATACTCAGCACTGCTAGGGATGAGATATTCCACATAAGTCAATTTTCCAGACACTTAGGCCCACCTTTTTGGGGGTTAAAGTATTAAAAACATTTAAGTACTTTATAATTTTTTTAAAAATATATTTCATATTTTGCTTGTTTTGCTAGTCTTTCCTACCCTTGTCTTGATGACCATCAATAATTATACTTCTTGTAATTGTTGAAATATAGCCATCTTTCAGTTTCTCACTCTTTCTGTTAGCTATTATGGGATTTTAAAAAGCCAGGTAGGCAAAATGGTTCAAATTTAAGTCAATCAGTTTTACAAATGTTTTTACAGGGATTAGGCACTGGAGTAGGGCAGCCTGGAAACCTTGTAGGTGTAGGTGCAAGAAAGCAGGTTAGGTTTGGTCTGGAAGAACTTGTACGGTACTGGGGTCATTGAGATGTGATGACCTCACAGTATTACGGCAACAAGAAATTTTATTTAGCTCGTGATCTTTGTAATCTAGATGCTAGTGGAGCCTACCATATGACTAGCATACAGCAATAACTCAAATTGTTCAACATTTCTTGGACATCTACAATGCTCTTAGCATTGCGCTCATCAACTGTTATAGCTCACCATTAGATAAAAGCTATTATAATACTCTTAAGCATTTTTTTAAACATCCTGATTTAGGCTTACATATACATAATGTGAGCTTAAACAAATGCAGTATTCCCATAGGACTTTTATGATCTTAAAACATTCCATGCTTGGAATCACCTAGAAAAAGGGTATCTAAATGACTTTACATTATGTAAGCAGGGTTATGCATACAAAATGTTTTGAAGATGCCAATAATATATGCATGCTCCTGAGAAACTGGAAATCACTATTTTCATCCAACCAGCTCTTTCTCTCCAAAGCATCTAGAAAAAGTACTCGTTGCACAATAAGAGTTCAATAAATATTTTTGAATAAAGAAACAAATTATTTGCATTCATTATTTAGTACTCTGCATGACTAGGGAGATGTCTGAAGATTTTAAAAACTAGTAATAACCTCCCCACAATAAAAGAATAATGGCAATGACATTTGGAGAATGTTCAAGGTGAATTTAAAGAATTGTGCCATATTTTCTATATTAATTAAAACTCCAAGAGGCCAACGGACTCAAAATCCTAGCTTAAACATGGGCCTGTGAAAATCATTTAATAGAAATAATTAGATATAATTTTCAGTATTAATCATGTAACTAATGGATTACTGTGATCAAATATTTCACAGGTCTAACTGGTTAGTTCAAGTCATATCTACTAAGCTTCATGAAAACATTTTCCTGGCTTAAATAAAGAACACACTCAAACGCATTGCTATGAGCCTCTCTGCTATATCAATGTTTCATACTATAAATAAAAAGCATAAAGTTCTTAATTTTACAAAGTCTCCTAAGGGACAAACCTGAAGCTTAAGAATACGATATCTACCTGAACACAGGAATCCCCACCACAGAGTAAATGTCATTTAGATGTACAAAGATCTGAAAGAACAAACGCAGAAGTCAGAATGGAACAAGAAACTGCATTACTAAAGCACTGACAATTTGAGAATTTCCATTTTGAACTTTTATGACCTATATTTTAATAAGAAATTCCAAGGTCTTATTTGTCATGTCTGGAAAAATGTTCCATAATCTTTTTTTCATAAGCAGAGGTGAGCTAAATTTTAATTACATTTCATAGAACAATTCTGAGGTAAATTTGGTATAAAAGTATATGGAGAATCATGTTACAAAGAACTCAAGATCAACTTTCTCCCCAGAGATTCTTTAAATTATCATAACTGGATCAGACTTTTCAGCATTTTGGGTTAGAGAAGATTTCCCAAATCTACCCTAATTCTAACCTCAAACAAGACTCAGGACACACGGGGCTATCATAGACTACTTTCAGGGTAACAGAAAACCTTCTTTAGGCCAAATATTTGGGAGCAAGAGTACCCATTTCTCTCTCTACTGTCTGTAGGTGAGTTTTTGCCTCTCTTTATTTCCTTTCTTCTGTTAGGCCATGAAGAGGATTTAAATGCCTTGAGTTATAATTAGAAGCTCACAAAATTTTAAACGTTAGAATCTTTCTTCCTTTTGTAGTCTAATAAGGTTTATAAAATATTTGAATTATTGTTTTAAACCTCAAGACCATTTAATCCCTAGTACTTTCACCCCAAAATTATTTTTAATTATTCCCATATTAATACATTTTCATCAAGAATGATCTAAAGTGACTCCATTTGGCCAATTTAATTCCACAATCAAAAATGATACATCATTGCTAAACTTTCTAATTTTATATATATTTTAGCAAATTGATTAGAATTATATTTATAATTTATAGTAAAGATATACTTATAATCAAATGTTATTAAAAATAGCTTCTCACTATAAATTTTTTCGTATCAATTTGCAGAACAAATTTGATTCTTCTGTCAATTTTTACCATATGTGATTTTAGTGTTGTCAATTTTGTGTTGATTTCTACCAATAATAGCTATTATTAATTGCATTAAATGGCTGATAGGAAGTGAATTTGCTATATTTATTTGTGAGCCAATCTATGAGAAAACTAATTCTGAAACAGAGAGATGGACTCAGGGGAGATGGGAGAAAGATATTCTCACATCGAAACATTCTTAGAGTCAAGATATTTAGCAGGACAAGCAATAAAAAAATATACACTGGGTATTACTTTTTAAAAGTGAAAATCAGATAAAAAGAAATTTAAAAACTAAGCAACACAAAATGTTCTGATTTGGTTAGCTACCACTCCATTTAAAACTACATAACAAGTAACGAATTTAAAAATAGTGTAATCTTATTAATTTTGAAAATATAGAAAAAAAAGCCTATAATCCCATAACCTTAGCATAGCCACTATTAACATACTATTGGATTTTGTGCAGGCCTTATTTTTAACATCAGCTAGATGTTAAAAGAGACTTATTAAACAGACTTGTATGATTTATAGAGATTGTAGAGAGCATCTCTGCAACCTCACAATAAATGTTTTTTTCCTTCGACTGTGACCAAATAACTCCATTCAAAAAGTCTTTTTTTTCTGGAGTTTGGATGTTTTCACAGTGAAAACTACTAGCAAAATTATCTGCACCATTCTGCTGGAGAAAATAAACTGCTGGATCCATGTAGACATGCTTTGTAAAACTATAAAACTATAAAGTAAAACTGAAAAGTACAATAAGAATAATAGATAACACTGTCTTTAAAGAATTAGGTTACAAGTACATAAAACAAAACAAATATCCATTACCTCTACATTTGGATTCCTCAAATCTGCTTTCCATCCAAACTGTTTCATAAGAGCAATTCCAATTACTTTTCCTACCTCCTGGAAAAGTAGCAAGTTAAAAGATAAGAACACTAAAAATAAAAAATTTTAAGTTTTAATGTAAGCAAAAACAGAGTAGCCTACAGGAAAATCAAGTCAGACTATCTGATGGTAGTTTAGGGTTCTCACATTAAAACATTACGCAAAAGCATTTTCTGTCAAGGCAATAAGGCTGCATTTTACCTGCCCTGCCCCCAACTGTTTGTGGCGTTCACTCCTCCCTAGATTGTTGAGACCTCACATGTATTTGTGTATTTGTAGTCTAGGTTCCAGTGACAATCCCATATAAAGGGCCTGGTGCAGAGTAGACACTTAATTAAGCACAGAACTGAAGAGAAGCCGTAAAATTTAGGTTTATGAAATCAGGATTTACGAATGCAAATGACATCTATGAGTTTAAGGAAACTTTTAGGCAGAAGATAAAACATACCATTTCTCTTAAGCATCTGAGGTAAAATTAAAAAGGAAAATGCATTTTTAAAGTAGCTAATAATATGAAAATAGGCCTAATTCTCTACCTGGTCTAACTTATCTGTTTCGTTACAGGTTTGCATCTTATTTTTAAATCCAAAGAATAATTCTTTTAAAAAACAGAACCCCACTTTGAGAGGTAAGCATACCTGTGCAGAAAACGCCTTTCCAACAGTTCCACTGCAGCGACAAGAAACTCTGAAAGTCAAGTTGCTCTGCTTATGAGTAACGGTTGCTTTCTCTGTATCATTCTGAAATTCCTCTTCTTGAAATTTTTCTCTTTTGGTGATAAAATCTCTTTGCTCCAGAGTTTCTTCTTCTATTTGCTTTTCCAGCTGGCATTCCCTATTCTCCTGGATCTTTTGCAGCTGTTCTATTTTTAATTTCTTAGCAATGATGATTTCATTTTCTCCCACTTTTCTTTTTAGTGGGTTAGCATCTTTTTGAGAAAGTTTTTCCTTTTTTGCATCAAGTTCAAGAAGCTTTTTCCAAACTGAAATGGCATTCAACCAACTTCCTGGATCATCATTTATAAGTCTTTGCATTTCATTAAATATTTTTCCTAAATGAATAAAATCTCAGTTTATCCTATGTTGAAGCTTTAAAGATCATCTATTACATTCATCACTCCCAAATTCCATTATCTTTGTTTCTTTAAAATCACTTCTATTAAGTTGTTGTATGAATAATTTCACTTTCATTTGGAATTTATATTCCATTTATCATAAGAATATTGTACAGAAAAAAGTTCATTCTTATACTGCATATACAGTATCAAAATTACGTGAAATGTTTATAGAATTACCATATAATACTTAAACAAGGACATTTGTCCTATGATAATATATGAATCTCTTCAGTATATGTATAGACCTAAAGTGTATATCAATCTTTGTAATAATGATGATCATACCTATAAAAATTAACTTAAAAAAAAAAATAGGAGCCAGGTGTGGTGGCTCATGCCTATAATCTCAGCATTTTGGGAGGCCGAGGTGGGAAGATATTTGAGGCCAGAAGTTTCAGACCAACCTGGGCAACACAGTGCAATGCTGTCTCTAACAAAATAAAAATAAAAAATTAGCCATATGTGGTGATGCATGCCTGTGGTCCCAGCTACTCAGGAGGCTAAGGCAGGAGGATCACTTGAGCCCAGGAGTTTAAGGCTGCAGTGAGCTATGATGATGCCATAGTACTCCAGCCTGGGTGACAGACCTAGATTGTGTCTCCAAAAAAAAAAAAAAAAGAATTGCAAAACTCAGATACACAACCCATTCATAACTTAGGGACTGCCAGCATGCTCAGCAAAATTTAATATTTTCTTAACAAGGGTCATCAAGATGATCCAACAATTATTATTCTAGTTTCCTAAAGATGTGTGTAGAATACTGGGAGGAATTATATTGACCCCAGAGTATAACAGCTTTGGGTTTTGCTTCAAAACAATTTTTTCTGCTTGGTCTTGATTTCATGCCACTTGCATCTTTATTGAAATAGGTTATTATAGACTATATAATTACATGATTTCCTGTGCACAATGAGCAATCGAACCAAAGTTTAAGGCTGCTTTTATCAAGATCCTTAATTCATTTCAGCAGCACATTTATAAAATTAGGGAATGGACAAGAAATCTCTTATGCCCACTTCAGCTCTAATGTTTGATAAATGGATATAAGTTTACTGAAAACATTTAAGTTCCCAGAAATAGAAAATTTTACAATGTACTATTTTTCCAATTCTATCACTCAGTTAAAATTTATGAGGTAAACAGTTTGTACCAATTTACTATTAAAATAATGTATTTTGGGTTATTACATGTTTCTAAATTGAAATAAATGCAACTGACCATATATATCCCTAGAGAAGGCGGCTGATCACATTCTCAAAGAAGAAATGTGATTTAGGACACTAAAATCTCTCAAGAAAGGCAGCAGGTTGCAAAGAGAAGAGACAGATTCTACTTCAATCAGGTGATGATATTCAGGAAATAGAGAAAAATACATAATTAATGATCCCACACATATGACTGAATCTTAAAAATGTGAAATGGCTATATATTATTTATCAAGCAGAAAACTTGAGTACAACATATCATGTGGGTAAAAGCACCAGGCAAACATTGTACCTTTTCTTACGGAAGAAACAGTAAGTGGAAACTCCTTTTTAATAAGCAAAAATAACCTTTCTGCAGATTTTAATTTCTTCAGCATATTCACATCAGAACAGGTGGTAAAAAAAACCTTTCCTGAAGTATATTCAACCTAGAGATAGAAAAACAGATTTTAATGTAGCCCAGTGTCAGTAAACACCACTTTCTTTTTCCCCCTTTATCAATTTAGTCACAGCATTTAGATTAACAATAAAAGGGACCATTTCTGAAGCATCTCTCATTTGTCAGGCATTGTACCAGGCACTCTGAATACGTATTTTTCCCCTTATCCTTATAACAATCCTCTAAGGTAAATTTTATCATTCTCATTTTACATAGTTGGAAACTGAGGATTAGATAGGTTAAATAATTTGTGTAAGTTTACACAGTGAACAGTTCTTTTGTTACACTACCTCTTGTAAAGTACACACATACATATATACAACACATTACTAGAAAAATAGAACACAAAATACTCAATAATTATATAACCAAACCTCACGCATTATTTAAAAGTGGGCAAAAGAAAGGCATAATACATAGGACAAATTAAGTATCTAGACCAAGGTGGATATTTATTAAACATCTGCCTGTGGTCTACCAGGAAGCATAAAGCATACATCCTGAATAACACAATATACACTGACATATGAATTAAAATGTAAAATTTATAAGGCAATAACTTGAATTAAACCCAGAAGAAAACTAAAGTTTTAATATTATAATGCATTGACAAGCTGTAGGTACAATCGATAGCACTGAATATGAAAACCAGCGTTACTAAAAGACTTAGGGAAGAATCCTGTAAGATTTGGAAAGAGAGATTCTATAACGAATAACGAAAGGGGCAGATACAGAAGTGGGGATGAAAACCTGGCTGAAACTGTAAGTTTGCTGGGCAACATTTTCTGTATCATGCTGATCGTTAGTGTCAGGCGGATGGATGATGTAGTTTAGGCCAGCTTGATAAATGGTCATAGAATTTTGAGTACCGCAGGGGTAATGGCCAACCATTATAGACATTTGATGAAAACTATGACAGCACTGAATTAGCGTGCAGAAAAAGTCACTTTGGAAGAGGTATAAAAGGCTGAGTGTAGAATGTGATGCTAGAGGGAGAAATAGGTTACTGAGGCAGGAATGAGACATTTGGCTGCAGGAATTGGATAATGGATAGAAGATAAATGCATCAAACAGAAACAGGCTTTGGAGACAGGATGGATATGTGATAAAAATCAGGGAAGAAAGAAAAGAGACTCATAAGGAGCCTAAAGTGGTGTGACAAATGGTACCCAATACCAATGGGATCTGAAATCTTGCAGGGTCAACCCAACCCTCTTAAGTTCACAATGGACGTGGATTGTTTGGGGTTTCTCATTTTAGCAGTGTCATGGGATGACTGACATGGTTCTAAGTTATCTCCTCATACTAAGGCACCAGGGAATTTGGGGTATCCTATGTGTTTATGCAGCTACCATTCATGGGAACTTGAACTCTGAGGGATTTTTGGTTTGTTTTGGATCTGACACGGTCTAATTAAGCTCGAGATGGTAATTTCTGGGGTTATCACTCCAGGTTGATGAAGGAGAATCTCTGCTGAGGAAGCCCCAGTCTGGCACCTATGAAAATCCAAACATTATTAATAATAGCTTAGGTACCAGCAATACAGTTGACCAAGATAGACGCAGGAACTGATGATGACATCATGGGAGGAAGTGGGAAATGAGAAGAGTGTTTTGGAATCAATATTTAAGGGGTTAGTGAGGTAAGCAAAAAAAGAACTTCTGGTTTCTAGAATTTATTTCTTTTTATATAGGTAGTGTTTTTCCAAATTCAAGTATATACCTCACAATGCTCAGAAATTGAAAACAAAGTTGTAAAAAGTAAATTCTTAACAATTCAGATTCTGTTACCTGATACACAGAATGTATCTGATATTCAAGCCATCACAGAACAACTGAACAGACATGAAATACCTTGCCAAGATTCTGAGGGGACTGAACTAAATATTTCACTGAAAATGTATGGTTTTAAGTTTCAAGTCCTATAAACAAGTAAACTGATACAAACATCTAGACCAGTGATTTTAACCTAAGAAGTTAATGATCTAGATATTAATTTATAGTTACTTAATTATACAATGATCTTTTCTTACTTATTCGAACATCAAGGGAAGCATTTATACAATAAACTTTCTTTAAAAAATCTCTTTTGCTAGGGAGGCAGATTTAAAGAAAATATGACTATCACATTAATTAAGAGGACCTGAAAAGTTTAATTTATTTAGGGCTTCAAATCATAAGAACAGAATGTGTTATTGCACTAACATGCCAAATACAATCTCAAGACCAAAAGCAGCAACATTATTCTCTTTTACGAATTAACATAAGATCTACATTCTTTTTAGAAGTGATAAGAATGTAATCAGAAGTACAGCAGGTCCTGGAATTAAGTTGTTTTGTTCAACGTTGTTATGCCCAACAATGAGGAAAAAAAGTTGATTCCCATCAAGGCCACTATCTGGGTAGAGCTTACAACTTCTCCCCGTGTCTGCATGGGTTTTCTCTGGGTCCTCCGGTTTCCTTCCACATCCCAAAGATGTCCATGTTAGGTGAAT
>RJWJ010042957.1:0-12795 GCA_004363605.1 Indri indri | reverse complement strand
ATTCTTTCAGTCTGTGGCTTGTCTTTTCATTCTCTTAACATTGTCTTTCACAAAGGGGAAGTTTTTAATTTTAATGAATTCTGGCTTATCAGTTATTTCTTTCATGCATCATTCCTTTGGTGTTGTATCTAAAAAGTCATTGCCATGTCAAAGGTCATCTAGGTTTTCTTCTATATTATCTTCTAGAAGTCGTATACTTCTGAATTTTACCCACAGGTCTAGGTCTATGATCCATTTTGTGTTCATTTTCAGGAAGGTTGTAAGGTCTGTGTCTAGATTCTTTTTTTTTTTTTTTTTTTGCATGTAGATGTCCAGTTGTTTGAGCATCATTTGTTGAAGAGACTGTCTTTTTATCATATTTCCTATGCTCCGTTGTAAAAAATCAGTTGACTATACTTATGTGGATCTATTTCTAGGCTCTGTATTCTGTTGCATTGATCTCTTTGTCTATTCTTTCACCAATACCACACTGTCTTGATTACTACAGCTTTATAGTGAGTCTTGAATTCAGGTACTGTCAGTCCTACAATTTTGTTCTTCTCTTTCAATATTGTGTTGGCTATTCTGGGTCTTTTGCCTCTCCGTAAAAACCTTAGAATCATTTTGTCAATATGTATAAATAACTTGCAGGGATTTTTATTGAGAGTGCATTGAATCTATGGATCAAAGTGGGAAGAACTAATATCTTGGTAATACTGAGTCATCTTATTCATGAACATATAATATCTCTCTAATGGGTATTGTAATGACTACTTTCTTCTTTAAGTCATTTAAAGGTGTTTAGAGATTCCTTCAGCGTATTCAGTAGTCAGTACCTCTAATATGTTTTAAAGTCTTCTAATTTTCCTACCTCTTGGAATATATTACTTCTTTTTTTTTTTTGAGACAGAGTCTCACTCTGTTGCCCAGGCTAGAGTGCAGTGGTGTCATCACAGCTCACTGTGTCTGAAACTCCTGGGCTCAAGTGATCCTCTGGCCTCAGCTTCCCAAGTAGCTGGAACTACAGGTGCGTATCACCACACCCAGCTAATTTTTCTATTTTTGGTAGAGATGGGGTTTCGCCATGTTTCTCATGCTGGTATCAAATTCCTGGCCTCAAGGGATCCTCCCACCTTGGCCTCCTAAAGTGCTAGGATTATAGGTGTCGGCCACCACACCCAGCCTCATTTTTTTTAAGAATTATTTTCTCCCCTCTCTCTGTCTCCCCTCCCCTAAGACTTTAGGAAATAATGCTACATTTTTTTGGCAATTCCTTTTTTATTTCTACTTTCCACATGTTTTTTTTATTTTATTTTTTACATTCCTCTTTAATATTTGTGAAGTCAAAGTAGTTACTTACTGTTCTTGAATTTTCTACAATTATATATATAAAAAAAAAAGCATTTCTAAGCCAGGTTGGCTTTTTAACTTAATATCACAAAATGAGAACTTCAGGTAGCCTTTGTTCACGTGTCACAACAGAGAAATCCACTGGTCTGCAATGGGGCCAGGGAATCAACATTTGCCCGAAGAAAATGGGAGAAGTTTAGTTTGATGTTAACTTTAAATACAAAAGATACTAGAGAAATTTGTAAATTTTGGGACTTCCTTATAGGTTATTTTTTTTTTTAAGTAGGGAAAGTTTTTCCAGACCACACTGTGAACTGATGGATCTAACCTGAATCTGGGTGTTTGGGCTTGCTGTAATTTATTTCAGATGTTTATGAAGTTATTGCTGCTTGTAACAGAAACAGTTCCAGTAATATGAATATTAGTACTCATTAGGAAAAGGTGTTTGTTTGGCCAGCATCGCTTGAATATCATAGCTGGTAAAAACTCCAAACCCAAAAACTAATTAAAGTAGCCTTATTAATTTTTCATAAGCAAAAGAAGAGTATTTTGAAATTCATACTTTTTTTCAAATTGAGTGCCTGTTATGTACAAGTTACTGTGTGACATGAAGGATACAGAGGGCAATAAGACACAAGTTCTTCTCCAAGAATCTCACAATCCACCATGTGTGATGAGATACAGACACATAATTACAGTGGAAGGTGACCCTTACATGGATGTTACTCACCAGGAAATGACATCAAAAGGAAACCATGACTTATGAATATTTTGAAAATACTTTCAATGTTTTTCAGGGCTTGAATACAAATGGAATATTGAGAACTTTAAACTTCACTTTAAATATTGAACAGTTTTATTATCTTTTAATTATCTATTTTTTTATTTTACTAAATCCAGATACTTAAGAAGAAATTTCATTATGAAACAGAGTATTTACTTACAACAAAATTTTAGAAAGAGATTTTAATGTGGCCAATGCACACTAATTAATGGTTAAGTTATTGCAATGAAATGAAGACAAATTGTTCTGACACTTTAAAGTAATTATTAAGCTGACTCACTGAGGTACTGAAATGCTGAGCCTAAGTATTGCTTGATATTTTTGTTCTAATTAGATTTTATTTATTTCCAATATCTTTTAAGGAAACTGGGAACAGATCACAAAAAAGGGTCCCTTATGCAGAAGCATCATTTGAACTTTTTAAAGACAAAGTTATTTTTGATATGGCAGAAATCCATATGATGCCCAGGCTTTCTTCAGTAAGACAGTAAGAACATAAACAAATGGCAGCAATAACATCTTTTTTTTTATTTCTGAATATTATGGGGGTGCAAATATTTAGGTTACATATGTTGCCCTTCCCCCCTCACCCCCAGTCAGAGCTTCAAGCGTGTCCATCCCCCAGACGGTGCGCATCGCACTCATTATGTTTGTATGTACCCATCCCCTCCTTCCTCCTCCCATCTGCCCGACGCCCGATGAATGTTATTCCTGTATGTGCACTTAGGTGTTGATCAGTGGAACCAATCTGATGGTGAGCACAGGTGGTGCTTATTTTTCCATTCTTGTGATACTTCACTTAGTAGAATGGGTTCCAGCTCTATCCAGGAAAATACAAGAGATGCTAGATCACCATTGTTTTTTATAGCTGAATAGTACTCCGTGGTATACATCTACCACATTTTATTAATCCACTCATGTACTGATGGGCACTTGGGTTGTTTCCACATCTTTGCCATTGTGAATTGTGCTGCTATAAACATTTGAGTGGATGCGGAGAGATAGGAACACTCATACACTGCTGGTGGGACTGCAAACCAGTGCAACCTCTGTGGAAAGCAATATGGAGATACCTTTAAGGGATAAAAATAGATCTACCATTTGATCCAGCAATAGCATTACTGGGCATCTACCCAAAAGAGCAATAACATCTTTAAGTCACTTTCTCAAGTGCATCTCGGCTGTGGTTCTTATGAATACATGTTATACCACCAAGTGTGTAACAACTGGGGAAAGTGCTTCCAGGAGGCAGAAGAGGCTCATCAAAACTCAATTCAGAAAAATACAAAACCAAACAAAAAGAAAAATCAAACTCTGCAAACTCCAATCCAATCAATGCGGTATCAAAGAACTTTTAGGAAAGACTCTGTGCTGATTTTATTAAGTCAAGCATGCTGTAAACGAATATGACCAATATTCTCCGTGCACTCTTTCTGGTCGTTGGTTTAGGAGAGTAAATCAGCTTAGTGTCCATTGTTGCCTAGGATAGTGTTAACTGAAAGTCCTTAACTGAGATCCTTATTGGAAAGTTCTGGGTACTGATATGCTTAAATAAAGCCTTGGGCTGGAGAACTGTAAGATGTGTGAGAGTCAAAATATTAATATTTAACATCCATATGGCATGGAGATCGACCCAAAAAAGATCCTGCTTGTAAACAATGAATATGGCAATGCTAGTGCATACCAGTTGGATGTCAGCTCTCATTGTCTTGTGTCTGTGAGGCTTTGCCAAAGTGGCATTTATTCTGGAGAATTAGATTAGATTAATGGGAGGCAAATCACACCTCCCTTTTGCACACTGAGGAGTAGCGTGTCAGAGGCTCAGGTGATTACATCTTTCCATACACACAAAGGAACAGCTCAGATATCATTTCATTAGCAAACACTTATTAAATGTCTACATTGTGTTAACCTGGGAGCCCATCTATTAAACTTTTCCCATTATGTACTCAATTTTATTTGAAATAAATGATAGAGCTGGCAAAATATTAGGCGGTCATCAGCTATAGCCTTTTATTTTACCAATGAGGGAGCTGAGGTCCAGGCTGATTAAGTAACAAATATTTATCAGGCATTTCCTATGTGCCAAGCACTTTTCTAGTGCTGGGATAGAGTGGTGAGTATGTAAAACGTAAGAACCCTCCTTTCATGGAGCGAAACTTCAAGAGCAGGGAGAGGGAAGATAAATAAGAAAGCAAGAGACTTTCATATAGTGATGAGAGCCAAGAAAATGATAAAACCGGGGTACAGTGGAGTGACTGGTTGAAGACTGGCCATTTTAGATTTGGTGTTTAAGAAAGGCCACTTTAGAGGTGACGGTAAACTGCAACCTGAAAGAGAAGAAGCCAAGCTTACAAAGATATGAGGCAGACCATTTTAAGCAGAGGAATAGCAAGGGTAATGGTCAAGGCTTGGCATGCAGGACAAACAGAAATAAGGCCTGCGTGGCTGAAGCATCATGAATGAGAGCAGCTCCTGACGAGGCTGAAGCAGTAGGAGGGGCCAGATCACAAAGGGCTTCTAGGTCCTTGTAAGCCGTTTTTCATTCTGAATTCTATGGAAACATTTTTATATTTATACTTGCATTTATCACATATTATGCATAGTACATATATGTATAAATATGCATATATATGTAGCATGAAAATTACAGCATCTGATATATTGATATTATTTTTGAAAGATCATCTGGCAGAAGGAGGATCACGTAGTAGGCCATTATAGTCAAGTAAAAGGTGATGTCATTGTGCACTATGGTGATAGATATTGATTTGAAAGAGGAGGAGGGTTATAGGATATATTGAGATTTTTCAAGATAGAGTCAACAGGTCATACAATGGATTAGATATCAGGGTTGAAGGAAATAAAGGAATCAAAGTTGCCTCCTAGTTTTTTGCTTGGTTTTCTAGGTTGATAGTGATTCTGGCAAGCTGAGATGGGTAGCCTGGGAAAAGAATAGATGGCTTGGGGAGAAATCCAGAATTCTGGTCTGGACACCTTAACTGTGAGATGCCTATTAGATATCTTCATAGAGATGTCCAGTGGGCTACTGAATTATGAGCCTGCAGCTGAATGAGGAGGTCAGGTTAGAGATAGAAATTTGGGAATGATTTGTATATTGCTGGTATTGGAAGCCATGGGACAAGATAGGCTCTCTTAAGGAGTGAGAGTTGATAGAGAAGAAGTCTGAAGACTAAGTCCTGGGACACTCCAAAATTAAGATTTTGAGCAGAGGAAATATGCAGGAATAAAGGCTGAGAAACAATAGCCACTGAAGTGGAGAGAACAGGTGAGATGACGTTAAGGAAGCCAGGAGTCCACAGGCGATTAGTTGCTAGGCTGACACTAAATCTCAGCATATTCAGCTATTAAACAGGTCTCGTCTATAATACCATGCTGCTTGTTGCTCTTATTCCTAATTCTTTTTTGTGGCTCATTATACAAAATAAAAAGTAAAAATATTTAAATTAATCTCCTGCCCGGTGCCATTCCCTGGTCCCATAATGCCTGTTTGATTTTTTAAAATAATATTTTGATTATATTTTTATTGTATTCGAATCTGCGGATTTCTTAAATTTGCAATGCCTTGTGGTCTTTATGTTGATGTGCCTATTAAGGCCTGGCGATGGTCAGGATGGCTGCTGTTTGGAGCCAGGGTATGATGCTGTTGTTACTATTTTGGTACATGTCCTTCTCACTGTAATTATCTCCTTAATAGTATCTCAAAGGAGGAAGCAGCTTCAGGTTTCGGTCTTTCTCTTTGACATCCAAACTCAATAGCTGCATGATAGCTTTATATAGCTCTGCCCTTGCTACTTCTCTTTAACTTTGCAGCCTTTTCTTGCTCCCTCCACTGCTGCCCTAGTCTTTACCTGAATGATTCTCTTCATTGAAAGGCTTTGTCTGTGAGCAGTCCATCGGTTCCATTTCTGCTCCTGCCACCGTTCACATGACCCTTTCCGTGCTCTGGCATTTCCATTCTTCCTCTTACATCCCACAAGAGTTTCCCATTCCCTAAGAATCAAGTTCACAATTCTTACCCTTGTCGGGCGTTCAAGGTCTGAGTGATTTCCTCTTCCTCATCCTATCCAATGTGTCTGACTTCTTTCACTTCTTCTCTGTTTTCAGAATTTTCTTCTTCATAGTTGTTTCCATCAGTTGTTTAAGTGGAACCATTTTTTTCCAGAGCCATTTAAAATATTAATATTTTAATAAATATTAAAATAAATAAAAGAAGACATTTGTTGGGTAATTTCTTGCTGAAGTATATAGTTCAATTACCCATGACACACGTTTAAAATATTAAATGTCTCTCTAATAAATGTTAATGTCTAGCATATACAGAGATATTTTACCTACCTCATGGCCCCTTTAAAACTTACTGATTGTATACCAAAAAGGAACTGACAGGAAGTGATCTAATGATGCCCTTTAGGCAGGTACAAAAAAAAACCTTGTAAAAGTATAGGGCTCCAGAATGAGCCAATAGGGTAAAAGAAAAAATGTCTTCTGTTACAAAGTACCTGTTTTTACTTTGACCTTTCATTTTGTGTTCAACAACATTAATATTATATAGGCAGCAGGATGCTCAAAAGTGAAAAAGAGAGATTCAGTGAATAAGCTCCAGTTGCCATGTGGGCAGGGACCTGTTTGTGTTGCAGATCTTGGCCGAGATCAAACCTGAGATCAAAGGTGTTGATAAAATATGACTGAGCTTAGCCGCTCGTATGTAACCTCTTCCCACAGCCGTGGGGAGTAGTTTGTGAGTGTCTACTGCCTGAGGTGTGTCTCTAACAGGGAGTCCACATGAGAGCCGCTAGCTGAGACTGAGGTCAGCCTGGATGGTAATGACGATGATCTGGGCTGATAGAAGAGTTGAGGTGCCAGGTCCCAGCAGGAGTTAACATAACAGACACCAAGGTATTAAAGCAGCCAAGCTTGCTGTGATCTCAGACAGATGTGACAGCAGCTGGAGAAAGCCACAGGAGCAAAACAAGCAGCAGTGGCTTCAAAGAGAGCTGAGAGATTCCAGCTTCAGGTCAGTGATATTTGAGAAACTCTCAGAAAGGAGAGAGGTTTGGGCATCTCTTTTTCTGTATCCGTCATTATTTTCAAAGGGCTTAAAGTTATGCTGATACACACCACCTAAACCCACAAGTAAAAGGTATGTGTTTACATGGGCCTGGAACAGGTAATAAATATATGGCAGTCTCTATAAATGTCTGTTGAAAGAAGGAAGGAAAATGAAAGGAAAACAATGATCAGAGGGCTGAAACTTCCATGTAAATTTCCAACCAAGTGGTACACATAACAGCAAGACTGGTATTGTGAGTAGGCAGTAGCCAAAATGGCACCATTTGAGGAGGAAATATTTCTCTGTTTCCGTATTTTCTCCCTAATACCTGTCTGTCTGAGATTTACACTGTTAACATATTCATTCTCAAGTGTCATGCATTTTTTTGGGCTTCAAGAGTTTCTTATCAAAATGTGGATAACTCTTATGAGGAAATGCACCTTAACTATATGTTCGACTTACATTTTAATGGACAGCTAATTAAGAGCAGGGCCATTTAGTAGAGGCACACAGACCAGATATGTGGGTAGGTACACTCTAGAGTTTAGGAAGAAAGCCGATTTTAATCCATTCAAAAGAGTTAGGAGCTGCTCCTCATATTTTTACAATTCTAGATGGGACTCACCTCATATCATTACATAAAATGACATATAACTTGATTTCAAGTAGTACCTCTAATTCATTCCATAGAAATATTTTTGTCCTAGTGCAAAGTGCAACTCATATAAACAAAGGTACATATTTACGCAAAGATATACTTGCAAATGTGTGTGTACGGGGGGATGGAGGGAGAGAGAGAGAGTATTTGTAGTTGAGAAAAACAGTTCAGAGGGATTTCTTTGAGCTTTGAGTTTCAGCCACTATTAGATTATTTACTCAGAAAATATACCTGGAGAATCAACATCTCCAATGACATGATGATCTATTCAGTTAGTCTTATTTATCAGCCTTCCTCTTAACCATTTTATAGTTGCAGAAAAAAAATTTAGATTTCCACAATGGATGACAGGATCATATTCCATTTCTAGATGACGATGTGTTTCTGAAACAGCGTCACGAATCTGCTGGTTGGATTATCACTGTCACTACTACTTTCTAAAAGCAGTTTGAGAGCCTGGCAAGGTACAGAAATTAATGTGCAGTGAGTATACATTCAAGTTTCAAATAATTAGCCTCCTGTGGAGCAATGCTTCGCATTCAAGGAATATGCCAATACTCTTCTCATTATTCTGATAAAGGCCAATTGCCAAGACTTTGAATTGCTTGGAAAAATTCCTTCAGAAATGAAATGAGAAAACCGTGAGAAGCTAACACTTTTATCCATTATTTGGATATGTGTTTGGAACACAGTGTTTTGGGGAATATTTAAATCTAAGCCTACTTTGAGTTTTGGTTGTTCTGTGACCCTGTCACAGTTTTTCCCTGAGGTTTTGCCATTATTGTGCTCTTGACTGGCCCAACTTGAATTCTATTTCAGAGACAACCCTGACTGGGTTTTTGTCCAACTTCTACCTGAATTTTCCCATTGTTTGTAATTGGCTAGGTGATTTAGGCTGTATTCAAAAAATAAATTTCTGAGCGTATTTGAGCAGTACTTTTATGATTCAGTGGAGGTAAACATCCCATCAATCAATTGTTCAATATAAGCTTCGGTGAGAGACAGGTCTAAGTATGAATCCCAGCTCTATCACTTACCAGTTTGTGATATAGCATAAGGCACTCCATCTTACTAAACCTGAATTTTCTCACCTATGAAAAGGGTTAATACCTCCAGAATTATGATGAACATAAGATAGAATAATATATAAGATTTTTAGTTATTAACCCTTTATGATATACTAGGTGATGGGCTAGAATAACACCTTCCAATAGGAATATAATACAAGCCAAGTAGCTAATAATAAACTTTTAGTAGTCACATTAACAAAAGTAAAAAAAACCCTAAAATCAATTTTCATGTTTTATGTCGTCTACTGTCCAAATATCATTTCAACAACTCATCAATGTAGAAATTATTAAAGAGCTATTTTACAGTTTTTTCCTCATACCAAGTCTTCAAAAATCCAGTGTGTGTTGTATACTCACTGCACACCTTAATTTGAAAACTAAATGTTCAATGGATAAAGTGAAAAGTAGTCCTGGCAAAATGATAGAGTTATGTTTAACAAAAAAAAAAAAAACAAAAAACCTTTTTACGCTCCTTCAGTGGATACATTTGAATTTAAATGAATTAAAATTAAATAAAATTGTAAGTTCAGCTTTTTAGTTGCACTAGCCACAGTTGACATGCGTAATGGCCACATGTGGCCAGTGGATGTGGTATTGGGTATCACAGGTCTAGAAAGAGAAGTGCACAGTGCCTGTAGACCTTTAGCCTTACCTGCCTAGTCTCATTACAAACTTTGCTGCCTACATGTCTCTTTTCTGCTATACTTTACTCATGAGGCAGAGAAGAGGGGGAAATAAATTCTTGCTTATTTGTAACCACTTGGGATGCCCAACTATTGGAAGAGATGGCAAGAAACATTGAATTTTATGGCAATATTTATGGCACAGGTCAGACTTCCTACTCTGACAATTCCTGATGATGACATGTAACCCCACAATGTAAATATGTGTAGGAGGCCATGACACAGACAGAACCATGATCAGGGAAGTGAGTCCTAAAATAAACCGATGGCAGAATGTTCTTGTGACTGGATTCTTGCACTGGGAGGCCAACCTCAGTTGCGGTGGGTTGAGGCCTTTGCAACGCAGGTCGATTTACAGCAGTTCAGTGACTACAGTGGCAGCAGCGTCATAGATTCAGCTGCTTGGGAGAGAATTCTGCCACCACATGATGAGAGAAATACAAATACATCGAGGGGATAGTCCCTGCTATCTTCAACTTGCATATATTAATAATATAGTGGGGGAGGAAGATTTTAATTATGTGTGAGATAACAACGCAAAACGGAATTAGAAAAATGGTAGAAAATAGAATACTATGAATTACTAAATTAATGGTATCAGTAGGAAGGAATGTTAGAGTTCATAAAAAATGGAAATCATTATGGGCTGAATGTATCTGAAAAGGCAGGCAAAGTGAGTTGAGTCTTGAAGTATTTTTTTTCTAGAGTAAATAAAATAGATTGAGTAACAGCACAAGATTAGAACAGTACAGGATTTGTTTGCTTGCATGGAGAACTTGGAAGTGAATAGTTGTGAATGTTTCAATATATGTTCTGGACAGTGGAAAGCATGGATTGTGAGTGACAGTACCAAAGCAAAGTTTTAAGAAGGTTGATTTTATAGGAACAGAACTGTTAGAATGCCATATTGGTTTTTTATAGTTTTCTGACATATTTGAATTTATTATTTAACTAAATATTCATTAATAATTGTATGAGAAAGACAAGCAGGTCTAATTATCTCCACTTTACATAGATATCGAGGATAAAGAGGTTAAGCCACTTGCCCAAGGTCACACGACTAATGAGTGGTCAGTAGGATTAGAATCCAGGTATCCCCATACTCAGCTAGGGCTGTCTCCATTATATGTCAGTATCTCTTTCTGAGGTAGAGATGAAATGAAGAAATATTTCTGGGTGATCCATTCATTCTTTGATCTACTAAACACGGCCATTGAAAGGGATTATTTGATTTGGACTAGGCCCGGACAACATTGTCAATATACAAAGTTGGCCATTAATACTCTCTCTTCTTTCTGTCTTTCAGCCTCTCTTTGTTCTCTCATCAAACCCAAACTCCTGATGTCCTCATAATATAACCGGAATGGTTAGGATCTCCTACTTCTGGGGCAACAAACTGAACCGTTTAATCATCTTGCCCACTTAAAATGCATCTGTCTCTTGTTTCATTCTTTCTGGAAGTTCCTAACAGTTCGTAACAGACAGTGGTTAAAAATTAATTTGTATTAACTTTAGCTAATATTTTAATCAGCTAATTTGTTGCTTATCTTCATAATAATGCTTAGACTTTTTTAATCATTTCAGGTCTTGAGGGGTGAGTCAGTGGAAATGTTTGGATCACTCCGCCCCTGCTTAGCTTTGGTCTCCTTGCTCCGCTGCACGTAGCCCTTCTCATTCCATTTACTGAATTCTGCTAGCTTTTGTTCAAGCTCTGTTCAAGGAGCTTTATACACATTTGTTTCTAACCCTCTCACTATCCTGCAAGTTAGCCCTGAACAGCTGCTACTTATCTGTGTTCAAAGCCCAGGTTTTCCCCCTATGTCAGGTTGCTCAAGATCTTCTTGGCCTGCTTGTTTTAACTCAAAAGGCAACAACCCAGCTGTCAATTCCTACTACCATTTTCTAGGGCCATATTCAGAGCTGCCAAGTTCTCGTGTGGCCTAATCTATTACTCTTGAAGCTTTTTTTCTTCCTATGGGCAATATCCTTTGACAATGGAGAAGAAAAGTTTTCCAACTCTTAAAATTACTGCCTCCAGGGTTAATTATGTGCCAGCCCCACTGCTGCTGAATAGATTTAGTCCACTTTTAGCCAAGTTCATCTATGCTGTTGCTGCTCAACTGGTAATATTGGCCACCTGCTCAGGTCTCATCAGTGGTTTTGCTTTTACTCCAGGTTTACCACTGAAGCTCCGTGTCCATCCTCTCTCCCTTTTGCCTTCATTTCATTGGTGTGTATATGTAGAACTGCTTTATGGTTATAATTCTACCAATCCAATCAAGAATAGATTGACACATAGAAGAACAAACTCTTTCAGATTCAGAAATAGCTGGATATTGTCCCAGATATGTTTTCTTTAACTCACAAGGTATAAGATTATTTATTAAAACATAAGTCAACACTAAAGATAGGCAAATTCACATAACATTACAGACTTTTTACTCCTCTTGAAAAGCTGGTATAGTTGGCCACGCTGGGCTCACATTTCCATATAGTAACATTCAATGGGAATTTGGTATTACTTGTCTCCTCTCTTTGACTTATCAAAGCTCCCATTATTCATGCAATATATGCATTGCAAGTTATGTATAGTCCACTTCACCCATTTTTACTTGTGTGACTTCTGTAGACATTTGAGATTATAACCTTTTTTCTAGACCTTTCTATATAGTAAAAAGAATATTTTGAAGTTATATAGACAGTTACTCAAATTCTGATTCTACTCTTTATTAGCAGGAGCCTTGGAAGTTATTTTACTTTTTAACTCAATTGCAATCCTTACTACAATGCCTGCTATGTAGAAAGTATTTATTACTTGCTAAGTGGCATTATTACCTCTATCGCTACTGTTACTACAACTACTGTTACTACTACCATCACCATCATGACTACCACTGGGGTCACATTCTCTAGATTCTTTTTTTTTTTTTTTTTTTTTTTGAGACAGAGTCTCACTCTTTTGCCTGGGGCGAGTGCCGTGGCGTCAGCCTAGCTCACAGCAACCTCAAACTCCTGTGCTCAAGCAATCCTACTGTCTCAGCCTCCCGAGTAGCTGGGACTACAGGCATGTGCCACCATGCCCGGCTAATTTTTTCTATGTATATTTTTAGCTGTCCAATTAATTTCTTTCTATTTTTGGTAGAGACGGGGTCTCGCTCTTGCTCAGGCTGGTTTCGAACTCCTGAGGTCAAACAATC
>RJWJ010042956.1:0-12813 GCA_004363605.1 Indri indri | reverse complement strand
CACATTGGAGAAGGATGTGGCAAGGGTTAGCTCATTGGCAGAACTCACAGCAATAGAAATTGGTTCACTACAATTGTGTGGTCTCAGGTTAGCTGACCCCCAGCGTTGACAGCAAATATTTCTATTTTTCTTTGATCAGCTTCTTCTCCCATTCTCCATAGGTATAATTCAGAGCTTTTGACTCCTCTTAAGCTCTTTTCCCCAGGACTATCCAAGGTTTAACTTGTTGCACTCCAATCACCCATGCTTCTATGTAAAATCCCATCTTTCTCTCCTTTTGTTCCACTTTAGTGGGCAGCCATTTCATTTTCTGACCTAGAGTAATCTTTCTACCAATGTTTTGGATAATACACACCCCACTTCCTCAATTAACCCAATGTATTAACTAATCCCCCTCACTTCTAATGCTTAAGTCTATTCTTTACTAATTCATTCCATGTAATATGTGAAGAAATACATATATCTAACTTGCTAAAAATATTTATTAAGAAACAAAACTTCCCTTGATATTATGCTACAAACTGGCCATGCTTGTCTTCTGTATTTCATAGGCAAACAAATGAAAGGGATCGATCTTTGCAGCCCTTTCTGACACACCAATATTTTATTTTTTCTAAGCATCTGTTTGAAAACTTTCTCAACATATTTTCCTTCTAGATACTGTTCCTCATGTGGTTCCCATGACTACATTGCCTGTTGCTTTTCTTTTTATTTCTCTGCCTTCTACCTAGTCTTTTTATAGCCTCCTCATTCTTAACTCTTCACATGTTGATGCTCCTTTCTGAGCTGCCTTCTTTTCTTTTCTTTACATACTTTTCCCAAGTAGCCTACCATCTCTCTGCCTGTAACTTCACTTACACCATTTACATTGATGAATTCATAATCTTTCTCCAACCTCTTCTTTTCAGGGATCAGTCCTGCGTATTCAACAAACTATAGGGCATCTCTGCTTCATCATGGCAACCATTGCCTTTTAAAATCAACATATTCAAACAGGGCATTTTCTTTCCCCCAACACTCTGGAAACCTATTCAGTGAATTCTCAGTCTTGATTGATAAGAACACTTATCCTGTTCAGAAAATGAGGAGACTTCTTCAATGCCCCGATCTCCTTTACCTCCATAAATAAGAATCGTTTTACTTCACAGAGTCTATCTTGCGTATCTTTGAGTCTCTAGTATATACCTAATCTTGGAGGATATTCAATAATTGTGTGTATGAGTACTTTAATTCACAAATTGCAAAATCCACCATGAATTCATATGGGTTGTATATTCTTGGTATAATTCTGCCTGAGCTGTTGAAAAAGAAAAGGTGCCATGTGTTCTAAAAGACATTATATCAATACTAAGCTTCCTGGATTTTTAAAAAGTAAATTAGGTGTGTACATGTCTGTTATGTATCTTTGAGGAAAAGGGTTGTGCCATTCATTTTTGTACTCCTAAACTCTGACACGTAGTTCATAATCAATATACAATTTTAAATGTACATTTATATAAATAACCAGATGATTAGGACATTGGTAAACTGACAGAACTGATGTGTTCTTTAGTATCCTGGACATCATAGAGGTAATGAAGAAGATTTGACTTTCTCAGGGTTAAGGCAAAGGTTAATTTACCTGGTTATTTTCCTCTTGCGAAAGGGCATTCTCCCATGGTCAGGTTTAATTATTGTTGTGCCTCTGACAGCTCTCATAGAAGCTTCCTTTTTACATGATGTCCACATCGTATCTATCATTAAGTCCAATAATTTTCTACTCCTAAATATTTCTTAAGTGTGTCCACTCTTATCTTTTTTCACTGTAGCCACTCTAATCCAGGTTACCACCATTTTTTTCCAGATCTACTGACATAACCCTGGATCCCTGACTTGTCCCCCTAAACCAGTCTCTGTGTAATCACCACAGGCATTCTTCTAAATGCAAATTTGTTTATGTCATTTTTCTGTACTATTTTCCATTTGTTGGAAGAATAAAATGTCGCCTTTATACGATAGGTTGTTTAATCCTAATTGGTCAGCCCTTCCTTCCCTCTCCACCTTCCCTCTCCACCTTCCCTCTCCACCTTCCCTGTCTCTCTTCCTATAACAGAGTCGCTCTAGTCTCCTTTCGGCTTCTCTCTGATAAGCAGAAGCAGACACTGTTGGAGCTTCACACAGATTTCCTGGGCCCCCTTTACCATTACTGAGCACTACCGTGGCTTCTGTGTGCTTGTGCTTCTAACTTCCCATGCCAGCAGCTCTTTTTAAAGGACTGCTTTTTGGTTACCTACTAGAGCTTCTTTTCCTGGACATGCAAAGACCTGGAAATGCCCAGGAGTTTTTATCCCTCCAGACAAGCCCTTATCCAATGATCTACAGGTGCAGGAGGGCAGGAGGATGAAAACTAGCTCCACACCCTTGCATAAGAATATCTCTGAGCTATAATAGTCCAGGGCACCAAAGCAGGGTTAGGCTGAGACTAGAGCTGTGGCTGAAATCACAACCTTGCTTGGGTTTTTCCCTTCCCTTTTCCTGCTCCTGTCACTCCCACACTGGTGCCTTCTAGGAGCATTTCCTTAATACGTCACTTGCACATGACGTCATCTCAAGGTCAGTTTGTGGGGAACACGCAACCACAACACACAACCAGGTTATTTCTACCTTAGGCCTTTACATATGATGTTGCCTCTGCCAGAACACTCTTCCCTTCAATTTTATGTCTTCTGATAACTTGTTATCTTTCAAGACTCTTTTATAATAATATCACCTCATTTTTGAGGCCTTCCTCGACCACCTAATTGTCAAATACCATGTTGGTTTTCATCATAGCCTCTTCCATGGGTTGTAATTATTTGTTGCCTATTTGTTCATGTTTATATTTTTTAGTGTAAATCTCTAGACTGAATTTTCATGAGGGGAGGCATCATGTTGCTTTGTTCATAAAGGTGTAACTAGCATCTGGCACGTAGGCATTCAAATAAATTAAAGACTTCAAGTTCTATAGTAAAAAAAAAAAAACACTAGTTGAGTTCACAACTGCTAAAGAAAATCATCGCATAAATCATAAAACTTTTTGAGGTCTAATTATCTCCCAAAAGTTTTTATCCTCATTGTTTGGTAAGCAACAAAAATATAAGATGTTTACATCTTATATCCTATGCTCACATAAGCCTGCAATTTTCTATTGATGTAATGGACATGTAACAGTAATGAAACTTTCTCAATTATTTTCCATGCCAGACTTATCAGGGGGCTGATTTGAAAATAATCGTTTTATTATTTTCTATTTTGTTTTGATTTTTAATAGAAATCTGCATATCTGTTGTGATGGGTTGCTTTCTTTCTTACATTATAATTTCAAGGGAAAAGAGCAATTAATTATTAGCCCTGAAGAAAGGACAAAAGTCATAAGTTCTCTTCTAGATTCTTTTAATAAAGGGGAAAAAAACTAAGTCAATTTTAAAATTTAGAGTCAGATAATGGCATATGTCATCTTGTCGATGTCTAGGAAAGCACCTTAGTGAGGAATTATAAGAAGTAAATAACTAAACAGGCAGCAGAAAATCGAAGGGAAACGAAATATTCACCACATAAACAATTTTTGGTAGCTTTCTAACTAATATACAATTTATATTCATATGTATTTCAATAACCTATTTCTGCCTCTTGTGTTTTACACAGAAGATGTATTGAATATGTTTCTACCGAATAAGGTATTTTTCATTTCTAGTGAAGCCTAGTCTTTTCTTGTCTTCAGCCTGACTCTTATTTTACTTTCAAACACTCCAGGCACCTAAGATTCTTAAACCAGTACACAGACCTCCTGCATTTTTCCCCTAGGGTCATATTTACTATGAAAAGTTCATTGTTTATTTACACTTCTAGATCAGGTTCATGTTATAGATTGATTGACTCTGAATATTAAATACAATTTTTAGTGTTTCCTTCAAAACAACATTTATACAAGGAAAAGAAGTTGTACCAAAGACTTTTTTGACTCTTACTGTTTTCCACTTGAAATCTCTACTTTGAAACACTTATCTAGCCACTAAATAAGAAACTTCTGGAAATTGAGATGGAAATTCTACCTGAAATATAATATTTTGTATATTACATATATATCTCAAGCGACAATTACTAACAATGAACAAAATAATAAATGGTACAAGTGTTGATGTTTACATAAAAATGTAATATAGTTCATTTCCTTCACTGATGGTAATACAAGCTAAAACAATATATTAAGATTTCTAATTTGATTGGGAAAGTATATTAGAATCAGTCCCAAATGGATATTGAATATTAACTTGCAACCACTCTGCTTTTCTAATTACTTTATGACCATCAATTTTAGAGAATAAATATCATTTATTGATAGTTAATTATTTTTATTGTTATAAAGCCTAATATGATACAAATTGTCACATTTTATAAAATCAAATGATCCATCTAATTAGTTATAATTGGAATTATAACTAATGCTAACAACTGTCATATCTTCTAACTTATAGTTCATATTCAATTGATATTAATTAAAATATTAATAGTAACACCTTCCATAGGGCACTGGTAGAAAATATTGCCGTTTGAAAAATGTATCAGAATTCTTTGGGTTGCAAGTAAACTGAAAAAAAAAAATGCTGATTAAAATATGCCTGAGAAAATGCAGCTGCAGCAATTTATTAGATCATATAATCTAAGTGAAGTAAAGCTAGATTCAATAAAATCGCTAGGTTATAGTCACCTCTTATCTTTTGTCCCCGTGTGGCAGGAAGATTGATAATAGTGCTTTTAGGCCTATGTTCTTCCAGATTCAAACCTAGAAGAATGACAGAAAGGAAGAAGAAAAGAACAAGAAAGAAAGAAAGAAAGAAAGAAAGAAAGAAAGAAAGAAAGAAAGGAAGAAAGGAAGGAAGGAAGGAGGGAAGGAAGGAAGGAAGGAAGGAAGGAAGGAGGGAAGGAAGAGATGAAAAAGAAAAAAGAAAAGAAAAGAAGGGAGAGAAGGAAGGAAGGAAAGTAGGAAGAAAGGAAGGAAAACAAAGTATGTCTTCTTTTCCAACAATCAAAGCAAAGCCATTAGCATTAAAACTTATTTTATTTTCTATTCTTAGTCATGAAGAAATAGTTTTTCTGCCATAAACTGCATAACTGGACAAAACATATTTGAAATAAGTATTTACAGAAAGTTTCATTAGGTGACGTGTAGGATTATGATTCCATAGAAAAAGGAAACAAAGAGGGTGAACCCAACAATTGCCCTGACTTTTTGTGTGGTGACACTTTCTGGACCATGGCACAGAGGCTGGGAGAACCAACCCAGCGTATCAGTATCCATGAGGTGAGAAGACAGAGATCTGAGTCTGGGGCTACAGAGGTGACTGGGTTTTATGGGGCAGTCTGCTGCAGAGAAGCGCGCTCTGGAGAGAAGCAACTCCAGAAATCTGCACAGGGCTGCCCTTACAACTTTGGCTAAATAATAAACCTACATACTCAGGGTAAAATTCCAAAGGGCCAGGCAAAGCATAAGCACTGGTGCAATAAGTGTCACTGGAGAATGAGCAAGTGCTATGGCATCATGAGCTGAACTGCTGGTGGATCTCACACAGGCTTGGAAACATTTAGTTCCAACAGCCAAAGGGAGAAACCTTCTTACATGCTCTGGATATTCAGTGGCAATCTTAGAAATGCCACCTTTAAAAACTGGGGTAATTTAGCCCAAAGAGAAATTCTACTCTATGTGAACTATAATAGTAATTAAAAGAAGCCTTTAAAGAATCAAGCGGATGTGCAAATATTTTAACAACATGCTGTAATAAAATTCAATACAAGACATCTAGATATATAATAATATAGAATCTATAGTGTCCAACATCAAATCAAAAGCTAATAGTTATTTTAAAAAGGAAAGGAAATGGAACAAAAAACCAGGGAAAAAAGCAATTAATAAAGATCAAACAGGAAATCTCAGAGATGATAAAATTAGAATACAAGGAATTTTATATGGTTTTCATGAATATGTTCAAGTATTTAAAGTTAAAATTAGATAATAAAGGGAAAATAGCAAATGTCAATAGAGTGTATCAATAGAATTTATCAATAAATTATAACAAAGAACAAAATGAAAATTCTAAAACAGCATACTATGATATCTATAATAAAAATGTCACTGGATCATTAAGTTTGAATCTGCATAATAAAAAGTGAGTACAACTGAAAACAAGAAAAAAGAAACCATCCAAACTTAAAATGAGAAAACAAAAGGGCTGAGTAAAATTAGCACTATAAAGCAGATAAAAATTCATGTAATTCAAGTGGCCAAAGAGAGGAGAAAGAGAGAAAGTTATAGAGGAAAAACTATTTAAAGACATAAGAGTTGAAGGTATTTTGAATTTGATAAAGATTATAGACCCACAGACCCAGAACTCTTAATGAATGCAACAGAGATAGTCACAAAGAAAAATACGCCAAAGCATGTGATAATTAAAATTTTCAACAATGAAAAAAATCTTGAAATCAGACAGAATAAAAGATATATCACATACAAAAGAACAATAAAATACATTCAATATTTGAAGGCAGAGTAGGACGAATATAGTTAATAGAAATGTATTGCACCTGGGTGATAGATCACTACACATTATATACATGTAACAAAATTTCACATGCACCCCATAAATTGGTACAAAAGAAAAGATTTCTCATCTTTTTTTTGTATCAATAAACATGTCATCTCATCTTATCAAAATAGATGATAATGGAATGGCAACTTTAAAGTGCTAAAAGAAAAAATAATCTTATCCCAAATTTTTAAATTTAGCAAAAGATAAAAACACTTCAAATAAGACTTATCTAGACAAACAAAAGCTGCGATAATGTGTCACCAGAAGATGAGAACAAGAAATGTGAAAAGTAGTAACTCAGACAGAAGAAAAGTAGTACCAGATAAAAGCTTGAGATGACACAAAGAAGTTTAAAGCACTGGAAAGTGTAAATATATAGCTAAGTAGAAAGACAAATATTTTGTTCCTCTAGTCGGTGAGGACGAGGAATTCTTACAGTGTTTCTGCGTTGCTTGTGAGAGCGTAAAATGAAACAAGCTCTTTGAAAATTTTCTGGCAATTTCTCATTGAAGTAAATCATACACCTACCCTATGACCTAGCAAGCCCACTTCTGTCAACCCAAGACAAAGGAAAACATGTCCATAAAAAGAGTATAAAAGATACTTAGAATAACCACTTATATAAAAGCCCCAAACCGGAAACAGCATAAATATCCACCAGCAGCAGAAATAAAGAATTTGTGATCAATACTCAGCAATTAAAAGAATAAATCAATGAAACATTGAGCACTGTAGATGAAACTCAAAAGCGTTATGCTGAGTAAAAGAAGCCAGACACAAGAGGACATACAGTATGGTTTCACTTACATGACTGTGATGACTTAGACTATCTACAAAGCTGTCAAAAATGAGCTAGAAAAAGCCAAAATATTCAACAGTGAATAAAATGATAAAACTAGTTGCCTCTTTGGGGAGCTTGGATTGACTGAAAGGACAGAAGGCATTTTTTCTGGATAATAAAAACACTTCATATTTTGATAATGCTGTAAATTGAATGACATATGCAATGGTCAAAACTTACCAAACTGTGTACTTTAAACCTGTTCATTTTCCCTATCTACATTATATATCAATTGAAAAAATGCTAGGAGCATCAAGCCAGACTGCTTTTGTACAGTTCTTATCTCTGTACATAGCAATCATCGTGGCTGAGGGAATTGGATGTTTTGCTTGATGTGGCCTGAATCACATGGCCCCCAGCGAGCAACTCCCAGAGCACAAAAATGAGAACAGAAGAAGGCACTGGGCGTTAGAGAAAATCACAGCCTGGTTAGAAGTGAGAGAGACGCTGAATGCAGAGAAAGAACATAAAAGTCTGTATAAACTATACGAGATGAGTTGTTCTCAATAAAGTCAGCTTCAAATCGCAACAAAGTCCCTAAAACATGTTTAATTTCCCCCTGTATATCTGTCTCCAAGGAATGTAGTCTAGTTATTGTTTCTACATTTCTTAGGCCAGTGAGGTACATAATTTACTAGCAACCACAGGAAGAAATAATTTAGCAATTGCTCTTATGCATAAGAACCTTAGTAGTACCATCTACTGTTAATAATCACTGAAAATACTTAGGTTCTCCCTCTCTCTCTCTCCCTTTCTCCCTTTCTTAAATTAAGTTAGAATGTTAATTGCTGTTTCTACTAATGTTTTACTTACTATTATGAGTGTTGTGCCAATTCTATCTACTTTATCCCCAAGGTTTTTTTATAAGGGCACAACATTTTCAAAGTTTACCTTTTAATTCATAGAAATCAAATTATGTGTTTGGCTATGACTAATTTAGCTCATACATAGTTTTAAATAGTGCTTCACGTGTCATCTTTGTATACTTTAGAAGAGCATTTGTTTCTAGAAAGTTGGGAAATCTTTTTAACTTTCTGCCTTCACTCCAGCGAACTGTCAGGAGCATGACAGCTCTAATTATAAATGCTTATGTGACTGTTGGTTGTAAAAATTAAGTAGTAGTTTACCTCTGGTATTAAATATATGTTACTCTATGAAAAATGTAATGCCTCTACCAAGTGTGAAATATTGGATAAGTCACCTTATCTACTTAGTTTTGTAAAAAAAAAAAAAAAAAAAAAGTTAGGTTGAACTAAGATATTTTTATGACTCAGAAATTGCTATGCATTTTGCTCATTATAGCTTTGAACATGTCCAAAGAGTAGAGCAATGCAGAATAAGAAATAACATTTATTTTATGAGCAAGTATATCATCCCTTGCTTAGCCTCATTGTTCTCAGAGCTCCTACTGGAAAACAGCACATATTATGCTGCTGCTTTTTACATGATGTGTCTTCCCTGCTAAACTGCAAGCTCAATGAAAGTAGGAACTGCATCTATCTTACTAATCACTCTATCCCTGACACCTACTACATTGCCTGGCACACGGTGTGTAGGTAAGAATAATATTTATCGGTATTATTAGCATTTAAATTGTGCCTTAGTTTTTCACAACTGTACATTAGGCATCGTGCTAAGTACTTTTAGGAGTGTCATATTTCACAATTCCAGGAAACAATATTCACATTTTATTCTGTGCTCTCCTTATTCTGTTTAGAATAAAATAATAACAGTGACCCTTGCAGTCTTGCAACACATTGGCCCTGATGGACTTTTTATAGAATTTCTCATTTAATCCTCAGCACAAACATATGAGTTAGGTAGTAGTACTGCCTTTAACCAAAGAGACTGAGACACAAGGTAAATCATTTGTCCATGATAGTCCAATAACTGGTAGACTCAGAATGTGAATCCTGCAGTCTGACTGCAGAGAGTTTGCTCTTAGCTTCTACCAACATTGTCTCTCTAATAAGTATTTATTGAATAAATAGATTTATTTTAGTTTCTATCATCCTATGCAATACATTCTCCTTACCTATATTTAATAAATTTCATCTTTGTTTCATCTGCCCCTCAATCCTCCATTTCTACCTAGTTTTTGTCTAGGGGCAGAAGAACACACATAATGAGGAACGACACTACTTCATTCTCAGCAATGGGTTCCTTGATTAGGAGCTGGAGTCTAACTTTGCAGGTTTTTCTGGATTAATAACATTTTTTTCCACTTTTAGAGCAGTTAATTTCTTCCAACTGAACAATTACATGCCTGGCAGGGCTGCACCTCTTCAAGATGTTTCTGTCTTGTGCTTTTCCCTTTTAGCACAGAGAAGGGGAGGGACAGGAATCTTAAAACAGTCCATTCTTAGAAACGTCCCATCTTCATTTTGTACACTGAAGCAGTTTGGATAACCATCTAGATTCCCAGATGTTTCTTCATAACAACTTTCCATAAAAAAATATGTTGCCCAATTTAATGACAGGGGAGTGTAGGGGAGAAAAAACACAATCTCCCTCTCCAGGAAGGACACATCAAGAAAACAGAGCAGTTCTTTCCTTCACAAACATATTTAGAAAGTGAACTATAACAATGATAGATGTTTTCCACAGAAAGCACATTAGTGCTCTAATGAAATAGCTGGATTCATTCTTCACACTCCGTGTCTCATCCTATGTAATATAGAGAACAAAATGTGGGGCATATAAAGATCCAGGGGAGTAGATACATGACTAAGTTTTTCCATTTAATAGTCTGCTTTGTAGTAAATGTTTTATTACAAATATTGCAGGCACCAGATTGGATTGCAACTGGCTCAAGAGGATTTTTTGCCTTAGGCTTAAACTAAAGCTAGGAAACAGTTTCTACCCATTGCCCTCCTCTGATCTTCATAAACCAAGGACAGAAGAAGGAAGAATTGTATTTGGAAGGATTATTTCAAAAGCACCAAAGACTTGTCATGAATGGAACAAGAAACTCCTAAAGGGAACATAGCTTTTTTCATAGAAGCATCAGGTGGAATCTAGTTAAGCACAAACTTAAAGCCTAGAATAATCTTTCAAGGAAGAAAGTGTTCACCCATGCACTCATTTGTTAATTCGGTATTTACTTATCAACTGTATCAGGTTACATGAGTAATATAGAAATGAATGTCATGCTGTGTCTCCTCACATAACTCGCTTTCTATGGAAATGTTTGTGAATCATGATTTTGAATGTAACATAGCTATATGACTGTCCCAATTTCACAAATTCATTTACTTACATTTTGGTCTAAAGCCTTGTGATAGCTACTGCACAGGAGGAAGTACAAAATACTATTCTTACTCCTTAAATATTATAATTATACATTATAATATTGACTTGTAGTTATAGATGTAAGTAACATTTATCAGTGTAAAATGCTCTAGGATATAGAGATGAGAAGCCTTTGATCCAGCTGGGAAAATCAAAAACTGCTTCCTAAAACGTTGTAAGAAGAAACTTGAATAGACGCAGAGTTTGAAAATATGGAAGGAAGGACATGGAGAGAGTCCATGTTAGGACTCATTTCAGACACAGAGTAGCACGGTAGAATTAAAGAATTTGAAGAATAGGAAATTCTCAAGATTATCTCAATAGCATACTATTTGTGTATTTTTCATTAGAAAATGTATTTCCTGAGCCCAGGGATAATTTCTATCTTTTACTTCACTGAATTTCTAATAGCAACACAATGTCTGACATGGAATAGATGTTCAATAACAGTTTTAAATTACAATGAATGTGATAATGGATTGGAACAAGCATAATTTAATAATACTTGAATTATAGGGAAAGGGTAAATTATGGTGAGCTATAAAAGCAAGATGTAGAATTTTGGACTTCATGTATTAATGGAGATATGTTACCATTAAACAGAAAAATGTCATGATACAATCCAAGTGGTCTTGTTGGAAAATCAATCTGAAGCGATGTGAAAATTATAACGGAGAAGTGATTCTCTGTATATAAGAGAACATTGTGAATTTAATCACCTTATGTGTTACTTTTATACAATATTCTACAATTAATGAAGAATTAGAATCATACATTGGTTTTTCTGGTATCATATTTACTTTTGAATACTACATTGGCCCAGGAAGTAATTGAGCATTTGAAATATTGTATATGGGCACATATGTCCATTTTCTATAGAGAGGGGACATATGTTATAACAGATTTCTAAGGAGGTTAAGAAAGATTTAAGAAATACTTGTGTAGGTTAAACACTATAAAACAAAAGGAGATGCTGGTGAATAGAAGGCCAGCTACAATATTATCTGTGCTATCAAACTTGCTTTTCCCTAACATATATAGAATTAAGCATTTTTTCTATATGTTTGAATAGCTATGAATTATGTTTATACATAATTTTATCATAAAATTTTATCATAAAAGTTATGGCATTGTATTTTTATTTAGTTGCTTATATTTGCTATCTGCCAACCTCTCTGATTAAACTAGACTCTGGACAAAAAGGATGTTGAGTATGTTTGAGTTATTTATTATCTAAACCCAGTATCTATCACAGAGCTGGCCCCCAAATCTGTTTTTTTATTTAAGGTATTTCATTTAAGCAGCCAATTCTTTTTTATAGTTTTTTAAATTTTATTATTTTTTTAAATTTTAGAATATTATGGAGGTACAAACACTTTGGTCACATAAATTGCCTTTGCACCACCTGGGTCAAAGCTGCAAGTGTGCCCATCCCCCAGTCAGCATGTACCACACTCATTAGGTGTGAATTTACCCATCCCCTTCTCCTCCCTCCCACATGGTTGATTTATGATTAATGTTATTTCCATATGCGCATGTAAGTTTTGATCTATTACTTCCAATTTAATGGTGAGTACACGTGGTGTTTACTTTTCCATTCTTGATATTTCATTTATAAGAATGGGCTCCACCTTTTATGATAAGGACACTTAACAAAATAGGTATAGATGGGGCTTACCTAAAAATGATACAAGCCATTTATGACAAACCCACAGCCAACATCATACTGAATGGGGAAAAATTGAAAGCATTCCCACTTAGAACCGGCACCAGACAAGGTTGCCCACTATCTCCACTTCTATTTAACACAGTGCTGGAAGTCCTGGCCACAGCAATCAGGCAAGAGAGCGGAATTAAAGGCATACAAATGGGAACAGAACAGATCAAACTCTCACTATTTGCTGATGATATGATATTATATCTAGAAAACCCCAAAGATTCAACCAAGAGGCTACCGGAACTGATAAATGAATTCAGTAAAGTTTCAGGATACAAAATCAATACACACAAATCAGAGGCTTTCATATACGCCAACAGCAGTCATACAGAAAACCAAATCAAAGATTCAATTCCCTTCAC
>RJWJ010042955.1:0-12807 GCA_004363605.1 Indri indri | reverse complement strand
ATAAAAGCAGGTGGGACGGCAACATGTTCAGAAATGCAGTAAACACTGAATAAGAAAAACAAATAAACAAAAAAATTTAGAATATTTTCAAAAGGTCAAATATCTAGGAATAAATTCAGCAAAAAGTTTTTACTACTATTTAGAAACATAATATTTTAGTGAGAAAAATTATAAAATACTCTAATAAATGGAAGAATATTCCTATTTGAATACCTAATATCATAAATGTATAAATTATCCCCAAATTAACCTATAGATACTAAGAAAATACCCAATAGGATTTTTATGGAAATTGACAAGCTGATTCTAAAATTGATATGAAAATGCAAAGGGCCAATAATAATCAACACATTTTTAAAGAAAAAGAATAAGACAGGATGACTGGCTCTATTCATTAAAAGATTTATTAGATGATGTGGTAATAAAGATAACATGGTATTGGCTCAAGAGTAGACCAGTAGATCAGTGTGGAGAGAGAGAAATAGCCCATGCACAGATAGACCCATGCATGTATAGACACTTGTTTAATGATGAGCTTGTCACTGCAAAGCAGTGGAGAAAGAACAGTCTTTTCAATATGTGGTGCTGAGTTAAGTGTATATCTGTGTGAGATAAATGAAACTTGACCTTTGATTCACATCATACATAAAAATTATGTCTATGTGGATTGTATATCTGAATGTGAAAGATAAAACAATAATGCTTTAAAAAGATAACGTAGGAGAATATCTTCACAACCTTGGGGTAGAGAAACGGTTTTTTAAATAAGAAATACTAACCTGAAAGAAAAAAATTAATAAATTAGCCTGAATTAAATTTAACAACTTCTGCTCATCAAAAGATATGATGAAGAGAGTAAAACAGCAAGCCATTGAGTGGGAGAAAATATTTGCCACACATATAACTGATCAAGAGATAAATAAAGAGCTCCTAAGGACCAACAGGAAAAGACAGCCAATGGACAAGTGGATTAGAAACTTAACAGAGATTTCACAAAAGAGGATATTTAAATAAGCAATAAATTGATAAGCTGCCTGTCTTCAATAATAATCAGGGATACACAAATTAAAATAACAGTGAAATAACATTACACCCTCATCACAATGGCTAAATGTAAAAGATTATTTATTCTTTTATTTTCTATTTGGTAAGGATGTGAAGAAATGGAAACCCTCATGTACCACTGGTAGGAGCATATGTGGTTACACCCACTTTCGAATTCAGTTTGGTATTTCTACCAAAGTTGAACATATACACGATTCTATGAGTTGGGAGATTTGTTCCTGGAGAGGTATATCAAAAAGAAGTATATACATATATTCACAAAAAGACATGTATAAAAATAATATGTCAGTATAATTTGTTATAATATAACCAAAAATTTGAAATAAGCCAAATTACCAGAAGCATGGATAAATAGATGATGATATATAATTTTATATAAACTTAACTATTTGAAGTGACTCAGAGCCACATAAATATATCCCACTGAACTCAACAAAATGTATCTTCAACTCCACTACCCCTAGAGTCTAAGGCATGGACAAAACCCAAAATTGCCAACAGCCATTCCAATACCACTCAATGAAAGGCAAAATGTGAAGGACAGAGAGTCAGAGCAGACAGCACCACCACCTTAAATGACTGTGGTCAAAATATTTTTCTTATGCAAAATTTACAAAAACATGTTTACAAAATGATAGGAAATGGCCACATGAACACTTTACTGAGCCCATTGTCTTTGTGGTAAATCAACTCTGGTTAGAAGTGAGATTATCACTTTTGGGAAGAAGAGAAGGATAGATATTGGGCAGTGGCACAAAGAGGATATCTGGAGTGCTTGGCAATGTTCTGTTTCTTGACCTGGGTGACGATTGCAAGTGTGTTTGTTTTGTGATAGTTTGTTGAGCTGTACATTTATATTTGGTGCATTTTTCCACATGTGTGCTATGCTTAAAAATAAAAAAAAGTTTAAAAGGTAACTACGGAAGGTGATGAATGTGTTAATTTGACTACAGTAATCATTTCACTATGTATATGTATATCAAAATATCATGTTGTACACCTAAAATATATACAATAAGAAATAAATTTTAAATAATAATTGTAAAATCACAAAGTTTAAAATTACATTCCTCAAAATAAGGTGATTAAACTTCCCAGAATGACTAATTAGCAATGCTTATTGTGTACGTATTTAAAGCATTAGAGAGACAATTTGCAGAGATTATTTCTTTGGAATCAGATAAACCAGGTTCAACTCCCAATTTGTATCCCTCGATATCTCTATAAAGTTGCACTATCCAAAATGGTAATCACCAGGCATATATGGATATTGGCACTTGAAATGGAACTATTCCAAATTGAGAGGTACTAAACAAAGTGCTCCTAAATAACCAATGAATTAAAGAAAAAAAATTGAAAGAGAAATCAGAAATACTTTGAGATGAATGAATACCAAGGTATGGCGTACCAAAACTTAAGGAATGCATCTGGAGCAGTGCTCAGAGGGAAGTTTAAAGCTAAATGCTTATATTTTAAAAAAGAAGAATAAGAAAGATCTCAATTCAATAACCTAACCTTAAGACACTGAAAAAAAGAAGAGCAAACAAAACTTAAAGCAAGCATAAAGATGGCAATTATAAAGATTAGGGTGAAAAATCATGAAACAGAGAATAAAGAAACAGTGAGGAAAACCAATGAACGCAAAAGCCGGTTCTTTTGAAAAAATCAACAAAATTAATAAATCTTTAACTAGACTAAGATAAAAAGAAAACATAAATTACTGGAATCAAAAACAAAAGAGGGGAACATCACTACTGACTTTACAGAAATAAAAAGGATTATAAAGGATTATAATATTCTTATGAACAAATGTGTATCAATGAATTACATAACTTAGATAGACAATCTTAGACTGATAATCTCAATAGACCTCTAACAAGTAAGAAATTGAACTCAAAAAAGTACCCGCAAAGAAAAGTCTAAGACTAGATGGCTTTACTGCCACATTCTACCAAATATTTAAAAAAGAATTAATGTCAATTTTTCATGAGCTCTTCCAAAAAATAGAAGAGGAGAGAACACTTACTAACTTATTTCATGAGTTTAGCATTACCGATACCGAAAGCAGACAAACACATCTCAAGAAAACCACAGACCTTCTGAACCAAAGTAAAAAGAAGGAAAGAAAGAAAACTACAGACTAATATCTCTTATGAATATGGGTGCAAAAATCCTCAAAATACTAGCAAACCAAATCCAGCAACATATAAAGAGAATTATACACCATGACCAAACGGGAGCCATCCCAGGATTGGTTGGTTTAACATCCAAAAATCAATTAATATAATACGACCATATCAATAGTATAAAAAAACAGAAAACACATGATCTTCTCAATAGATACCAAAAAAAAAAAAAAAGGATTTGACAAAATCCAGTGCTCTTTTTTGATATTACAAAGAAGAAAAACCTCTAAAACCTAGGAATAGAAGGGAATTTCCTCACCCTAATAAAGGGCATCTGTGAAAAACTCACAGCTAACAAGATAACTTAGTGCTGAAAAACTGGATGCTTTCCCCTAAAATCAGGAACAAGACAAGAATACACGCTCTTACCACTTCTATTTAACATTATACTGGAGATTTTATTCAGGGCAATTAGGCAAGGAAAAAGAAATTTAAAGGTATCCAGATTGGGGGCAGGGGGGAAGTAAAATCATCTCTATTTAAAGATGATGTGTATTGTATATAGAAAATTCTGAGACCATCAAAAAATTATTAGCATCAATACATGAGTTCAACAAGTATAATTTGTCAGGGTTTTCCAGAGAAATAGAAGCAAGAGAATGTATTTCATACACACACAGGCACACAGACACATACACACACACACACACACACACACACACACACACACACGCACATACAGAAAGAGATTTATAAGAAATTGGCTCATGTGATCATGGAGGCTGACAAGTCCCAAGATCTGCAGTCTACATGCCAGGGACTCAGGGATGGTACAGTTCCAGTCCTAGTCCAAAAGCCTGAGAATGAGTAAAGCCAATGGTGTAGTTCTAGTTCGAAGGCCAGCAGACTCGAGACTTAGAAAGAGCCGATGCTTCAATTCAAGTCCATAGGCAGGAAAGAACTGATGTTGCAGCTCAAAGGCAGCCAAAGGGGAAAAATTCCTTCTTATTATAGGGAGGATCAGCATTTTTTTCTATTTAGGCTTTCAACCGACTGACTGGATGAGGCCACCTACATTAAGGAGGGCAATCTGCTTTACTCAGTCTATCCATTTAAACGTTAAACCCAAAAACACTCTCACAGAAACATCTGGAATAATGTTTGATCAAATATGTGGGCACTCTGTGGCCCAGTCAAGTCAACAAAAAATTTAACCATCACAGTAACGTTATGAGACACAAGATCAATATACAGAAATTGATTGTATTTCTATACACTTGCAATGAACAATATAAAAATTAAATTAGAAATCATTTCAATCTACGATAGTATCAAACAATATTAAATATGTGGAAAAAAATATTTTGAAAGAAATACAAAACTTGTATGCAGAAAACTGCAAACATTGTTGAAAAAAATAAACAAGAGCTAAATAAATGAAAGAATCCCATATTCACGGATCAGAAAACTTAACATTATTAAGATAGCAACACTCTCCAAACTGATACACAGATTCAACACATTCCCTATCAGAATCCCAGGTGACTTCTTTTAACAAATTGACAAGCTGATTCTGAAATTGATGTGGAATTGGGGGGGCGGGGCTCAGAATAGAATAGCCAAAATAATCCTGAAAAAGAAAAAAAAAGTATGAGGACTGAAATTTACCTATTTTGAAACTTACTACAAAATAATAATAATCAAGACAGTGTGGTATTGGCATTGGATAGTCATAGAGATGAGTGGAACATAACTGAGAGTATGGAAATAAACCCATGCGTCTGTGGTCAACTGATTTTGACAACGGTGCCGAGACCATTCAATGAGGGAAAAAAATCATCTTTTCAAAAAATGGTGCTGGGATACTGAATAGCCACATGCAAAAGAATGAATTTAAACTCTTACTCAAATCATGCACAAAAATTTACTCAGAGTGGATCAAAGACCTAAATATAAGAACAAAAATTATAAAGCTCTTAGAAGAAAACATGCGGGTAAATCTTCATGATCTTGAGTTTGACAAAGGACTCTTACGCATGAAACCAAAAGCATGAGCAACAAAAGGATAAACTTCATTGGGATTTTAATTTGTATTTCCCAGATAATTAGTGATGTTGAGAATTTTTCATGTATTTGTTGACCATTTGTCTATCTTCTTTTGAGAAGAGTCTGTTCATGTATTTTGTCCACTTTTTGATAGGATTATTTGTTTTTTTCTTGCTGATTTGTTTGAATTCTTTGTTGATTCTGGATATTAGCCCTTTGTAGGATGTAGAGTTTGTGAATATTTTCTCCCAGTCTCTAGGTTGTCTATTTACTCTATTATTTCCTTTGCTATGCAGAGGCTTTTTGGTTTAATTAAATCCCATTTATTTATTTCTGTTGGTACTTTATTTACTTTTGGGGTCTTAATAACAAATTCTTTGTGTAGGCCAATGTACAGAGGGTTTTTTCCTGTTTTCTTCTAGAATTTTTGTGGTTTCAGGTCTTACATAGAGGTCATTAATCTATCTTGAATTAATTTTTGTATATGGAGAGAGACAGGGATCCTGTTTCATTCTTCTGCATGTGGTTATCCAGTTTTCCCAGTCCTATTTATTGAACAGGGCTTACTTTCCCCACTGATTTTTGTCTGCTTTGTCAAAAATCGGTTGGTATCTTAGCCATATGGTTTTATTTCTGTCTGGGGGATGGGCACTCTTATAGCTCTGACTTGGGTGGTACAAAGGCAATTTATGTAACCAAAGCATTTATGCCCCCGTAATATTCTGAAATAAGAATAAATAAATAAAATGTGCAAAAAAAAAAAAAAATCCCAATGAGATACCACCTTACCCCTGTCATAATCACCATTATTAAATAGTCAAAACACAATAGATTTTGGCACAATTGCAGTGAAAAGAGAACATAATGTAAACTTGTACAATTGCTATGGAAAGCAGTATGGAAATTCCTCAAAGAACTAAAAGTAGGCCTACCATTCCATCCAGCAATCCCACTACTGGGTATTTACTCAAAGAAAAAGAATTCATTTTATCAAAAAGATATCTCCATCCAAATGTTTATCACAGCACAAACCACAACTGCAGAGATATGGAATCAACCTGAGTTCTCATCAACTGATGAGTAGATAAAGAATGTATGGTATATATACACCATGGGGTACTACTTAGCCATAAAAAGGAATGGAAAAATGTCTTTTGCAGCAACTTGGATGGAACTGGAGACCATTATCCTAAGTGGAGTATCTCACGAATGGAAAAACAGATATCACATGTTCTCATTTATAATGAAAAGTTATAACAGAGGAGCTAAACAAAAGATATATATAGTCATAAAGAGCAGTAATGGACATGGGGGGGAGGGTTGGGAGGTGAGGGATAAAAACCTACCTATTGAGTACAATGTGTACTGTTCTGGTGACGGATACACTGACAGCCCTGACTTCAACATGGTATAGTTCATCCGCTTGTGCCCCCTGAATTTTTTGAAATAAGAATAAATAAATAAAATCACAAAAAAAGTCTATCAATGGACAGATGTATAAACAAAATGTGATATATCCATACAATGGAATGTTATTTGGCCACAAAAAGTGATGGAGTACTGATACATGGCACAACATGGATGAACCTTAAAAACATTATGCTCAGTGAAAAAAGTCAATCACAAAGGAATTCATACCATGTGATTCCATTCCTACGGAAGTCCAGAATAGGGAAATCTAAAGAGACAGAAACTAGATTAGTGGTTGCTTGGGGCTGAGGAGGGGGCCAGGGTAGTAGGTGAGTATTAGCTGAAGGATATGGGGTTTTATCTCAAGGGGATGAAAAGTTTCTAAAATTGTGCAGTTGGGTGAATACATTAAAAAACATTGAATTGTACACTTCAAATGGGCAAATTACACAGTATATGTACTATATCTTGATAAGGCTATTTTTTTAAGAAAGAAAAAACACATGCCAGATTTCAAACACTTAGTATAATAAAAATATATGTTATCTCATTAGTTAATTTTCACATTGATTGCACTTTGAGATGATAATGCTTTGAATATATTAAGTCATATAAAATATATTATTAAAATTAATTTCACCTATTTCTTTTTATTTTTAATATAGCTACTAGAAAATTCAAAAATTACATATGTGGCTCGCTTTGTATTTCTATTGGACAGTGCTGCTCTAGAGATCACACAAATGACCTAACCCCTCTGAACCTCCACCCTCTTATCTGTTACGAAGCAGTTTTAGTAGTACTGACTTCGCAGGGCTGTGGCAAGGATTAACGGCTTTAGAGAACTTAGATGTGAATGTTAGCTCTTATTATAAATGGTAGCTCTTATTATCAGGGAAGGACCTGGTGTTATTGAGTACAGCGGTCATATCAAAAACCCCTAGTAGGATCCTTGAATTTATTTTATTATATTATCATAAAATTATTTTTAGAAATGAAAGGAATCTTAGAAATTACCACATCCAGGTTGTCACCTTGCCGGACTGCTGTTGAAGCAGCTCTGTGGTTTTTAAAAATTGAATGTGAGCATCTTGATTGTGGGACTGTTCTCTTCACTTTGCTGCAGGTTTGATAACTAACTCCCTGTTCCCTTGGCAGAGCCTCACATTTGTGTCACCTCCGTGATCTGAAGGTATTTGAATTTAGACCTGATCCTAAACTGGTCCAAACCCCTCATTTTCCTGATGAAGAAACTGGAACCCGTGGAAGGGACACTCCGATGGTAAGTGCAGAATTCGGTCTGTGGAGGGCCAGGCCAGGACCTCATATGTACAGTGCAACATCCAGAAGATCCTGGCTTGGAAGGTGACAACACAGTCTGCCCAACTTGTGTTCTAACATGCAACCCTTGGGGGGCCTGGTGGCACTTTCAGTGTTCTTTAGTTTGCTGCCACTGGAGAAACAAATCATTACTGACAGTCATGACACCTTTAAGGGGACCAGTGGATGATCCTGGTGAGGAGAGAGACAACATGGTACCTGGAAATCGGAAATTCTGATTTAACTCGACCCAAATCCGGTTCTGTGTAAATCCGCCAGTTAGTCATCCCTGCTACGTGGATCTTCTCTCTTGTATTCCCTTCCTCATATTTGCTTAGCAAATTGAACTTAACAAAGCACAATCATTTGATTCTCAGGGTAACCCCATAGAGAAAGGGGACCTGGTATAATTACTCCCATCTTATCGTCAAGGAGACGAGACCTACGAAAGGACAGAAATGGTAGAGCTAAGCAAGGACCAGAAGAGAGTTTCCCAAAGTTCACTGAATGCGTATTTTGGTTTTGCCATATCCAAATACCACCTGCACTCTTCAGTTATTTTTCTTTAATGGGCATTTAATGTTTTTACTTAAGTCAATGGATATTGAAAGAAAATTTTATTTCAATGCCTTCAGTAGAAAACCATTATCACTCGCCATAAATAGAAGATCATTAAATATAATGGAAGACAATTTTAATTACAAACTGCTGCCTGGAGAGCTTCTAAAAGTTCCAATGCCCAGGCCGGAACTTAGACCTATTAAATCAGAATTTCTCTGGCAAGGGAGGAGCCAGGCATAAGTAATTTTTTAAAGTTCTCCCCAGGTATTACCAGTGTGTGGTCAAGGGTGAGACCCTCTAGGATAGACATTATTGCCCGCTAAGACTCCAAGGCTGAAGAGAACCGGCTTTCTGTTAAGAAGAGACATCAACAAGTGACAGAGAAGTGTTTAAGATCCACTAGTCCAAAACTGAGACTTTCTCCTCGACGGCAACAGAAGAACTGAAAACTAACCTTGAAATGGGAAAAAGATCTTACGTATGATTTGTTACTATTTAATGAGCTGCTCCTTTGCAATCTAAAACCACTTCTCAAGGCACTTGCCCTTTGGAAAACACTGGACCAGAAGACCCCAGGTGGTCTGGTTTCTATTTCTGTGCCCTTTGAGCTCCAACATCCAGCTTCCTAGCCAAAGACTCCCACAAGATCACTGGAGAACCCCTACTCACCTCTGTGCGTTCTCCAGCAGGGACTCCAAATGCCTGCATTGACATCACTCTGCCAGGCCCATCTTTCTATTTCAAAATGAATCTTCTCAGGGCTTCTCATTAGAAAACCTTAAGGCAAAACCGCATCTCTGTCTCCTTTCATTTCCTCTCGAGAAGCCCCTCATTCTCACCCAGGAATGTGCGGTCCTGGGGAAGGCTTAAGTCAGCCGTGCCCTTTGGGGCTTACAAGGAAGTAGCAGCAGGGAGAAGCAGAGGCACGTGGCCTTGAGAGGGGCTTCTGCCACTGGTTCGGTTTCTCTTTCTTCCCTCACCTCTGAACACACACAAGCACCCAACGACAGCCTGTCCTGATGGAGGGATGAGGTTAGAATGAAAGCTGGACTTTTGGGTGGGGATTTCAGACCTCCAAGACTTTGTTTCCTCCTCTGGCCTGGGGCATCACCACCAGAGCTGGGTACCTGCCTGCATGGTCTCAGGCTTGAAGAGTTCCCCCAAAAGGAGAGGGTAACCTCAAGAGTAGGCAGTTCGGCTCACTAAACAAGTTGTCGAGCAAAGCTCCAATCTCCTCGCTTCCTATATTTAAAACCTGGAATGCTGACACACTGTCTACCGCCAGACGGCCAGGCTATTTCACTCTGTCTTCAACAGAGCCCTCCTCTCCTGTCTCCCTGAGAGTCTAAGATCCAGCCTCAACGTCTCCTCCCTGCTCTCCATCCCAAAGCTACACAGTCCCACCTCTGAGCACTAGCTCTTGCTGTGTCCACAGTCTAGAATGTCCCTCTGCCCCGTCCCCACCTGTCCAAAGCCTACCCACCCTCAAAGCTGATTGCAAATGTCACTTCCCCCATGAAGCCTAAGGTGATTTCCCCCAGGCAAATAATGATGGTAATCAAATTTAAAAAACACAGCAATAATAATAGCTAGCATTTATTGAGAGCTGCTATGGGCAGGCACTGGGCTAAGATCTCACATGCATGATCTTGACAAAACCATATACTAGACAGTGTCTCATTATCCCTGCTCTGCCATCTTCTATCTCTATGATATTAGTCAACTTACATTTTCTCCCCGTGCCCCATTTTCCTCAGACATCTCTGAGGATTATCACATACCTTTCTCCTAAGGTTGTTGTAAGGATAAAATAAGCTAATGTATCTAAAGCATGGAGCATAGTACCTGACATGTGGTTTTTGCTCAGTATTATTACTTCTTGTAACAACTTGAAGTTCTGTGTTGGTATTATCCCCACTTTATAGATGAGAAAACCAAGGCAATAGAGAGGGTGAGTAAACAGCCCAAGTTCAGTGAGAAGCAAGAATTTTACTTCCCTCTGGTTTTAATCGGACTTTGCTCATCACAGGATGATGTAAGGATAATCTCCCAGTTGCCATGGGAACTGGTTTCATCAGCATCTCAGCCACCCTGGAAGATTTGCATGTGTGATGTTACGCAGGAAGAGAAAGTAAAACGGACTTGAAGTCAACTGGTTCTCCTGGCTTCTGTCCTGGGAGACAACTGATATGTGATATTACGTGGCTTCAAGATTCCGGGGAATTCCAAAGTCGTGTCTGCTCATTAACCCTCACACTTTCTCTCACCAAGAATGAGTCAGGGAGCTAAAGAAACAGACAGCAACCAAGGAACGTGCTGGTGGAGCTGGGTGTTGAATTCCTTCCACTCTCTAATTGCCTTGCGACAGGATGTTCCTAGTTACAGAGGCAACGCCTGAGGCTTAGCCTGCTTACCTGCAGGTCTGACAGTAACCAGCTCTTCATCTCAGCACTCATTTCTTCATCAGGGGCCCCAAAATCACGGTTGCATATCACCTACTCATTTCCTCCTGGTTCAGCCTCTCATACTTTCATCCTATTGCTGAAGATCTGTATGCGTCACTCATCCTTTTCCTCCTCTATCCAAATTAGCCAGGCTGGGTTAGCACTCTTGGGTCCACCCCTATTAATTGCTGGAAAAATAGGATACAATTTCCAGAAAGGGTGACAACTTTCCTTCCTAGAATCCTTGCACAGAACACGCTCAAATATGGCTTTGTGAAAGGATTTGGTTGCAAAGGAATACCTGAGTTCCATAGTCAGAAAGTAGTATGTCTAGCTCTGTGGTTCCTAAACTGTACAACACGTCACCCCAGGGTACCGTAGTAAATTCGCAGGAGTACTGTGAGATATTTTAAATTCTCCAAGGGAAACACAGGACACTCAACGTGTGTTGAACACTGCACAGACTCAGGGTTGTTCACAGTTTCAACGTTAGATCATGCTATGTTCCTTTCAATGATGGCATATTTGGGGGAAGCCAGGTTTTCAGCCGTTACTGTGACAAAAAGTAAGTACCACAAGGAAATCAGTACGGAACAGAAAATGAGGGTGGCAGTGTCCAATTAGATTCTAAAATTTGAGGAGTTATACAGTGCCCAACAGGCACACACATCCCATTAGTAATTGTGGCGATTCAAGAGTGCAATAAAAATATTAGTGTTTTTCTTTCAATGTACGTGCATCATTTGTTCAAATGGCTACTAAAAAGTTGTTAAGAAATGAAGACTTTTTAGGTTGTTTGGCCCTAACTAGTTACTAAATGGAACTACTAGTTATTGCTTTTGGCCTACAGGCGCCATGAAAAATTTACTAAAGCACTCAGGGCTCCTGTTAAATGAGAAGAAGCTGCTGGTCAAGTCGGCTGTGGTTTGCACGAACCTCATTTGTACCTGACTCTACTACAGAGCATGCTTGGGCTTGGCTGCTGTGGCTGTGTCCACTCAGTACCTTTCCCACCTGTCAGTGCTAAATGTGCCCACTACACAGGGCTGCGCAGCCACACGCCCCCCCAGGGCCCGCCTCAGCCTCCCTGGGCGCCTCCCCGCTCCCCTGTGCTGTAGCCGCACCGGCCGCCTTTCAGTTCCTCAAATACGCCGAGCACTGTCCCGTCATGGCAACTCCCTGCTCGTGCTCACCCTGGCTCACCTTCAGGTCCCATCTTAAACGCCCCTCATCAGACGGGCCTCCCTCGCCTGCCGTACAAAGTCCCGCCCTGCTATTCTCCGTCTCGCCACACCTGTGTTTCCATCACAGCGTTTAGTCCTCTGCACATACATGTTTAACTCCATGAGGACAGCGTCTGTGTCTGTGCTGCTCACGGCTGTATCACAGAACTTCGCTCAGTGCCCGGTAGGTGACCGTCACTCAATACAGAACTGTGAGGTAAACAAGTGCCAGTTGAAATCACGCACAGGTATTTTAAGTGTGGCCCTGTCTGGCCCAAAACACTGCAGAAGGCTTTTCTGGCACACAGCCCCTCAGAGAGACACAGGGGACAATTGCATTGTGTCACTCGCCTCGACAGAAGCGGTCAAAGGCGGCGATTGTGATCGAGAATTCCAGCTCTGCCACCTCCTTGCTGGCAGACACTGGGCAAGTTACTCATTCTGTCTCTACCCACCGTCTTTGCCTGTAAAAGGGCTGTTAATAGGACCAACTGTAAAGCTCTTAAGTGGTGTCTGGCAAGAAAGGAGCGTTCCAAATGACAGTTAGCTGCCATTAGGAGGACGGTCTTCAATGACTGCCCCAAAAGTGCCCGCATCTCATTCTTGGGGGAT
>RJWJ010042954.1:0-12798 GCA_004363605.1 Indri indri | reverse complement strand
GTGTGTGTGTGTGTGTGTGTATGTGTGTGTAACTTCCTCAGACTCCTTGTCTTCCTTCCCTTGAGTCAGTAGGAGCTTCGGAATTTCTGCTCCCTCTGTGTTGTATTCTGGTTTCTCCTTCATTAGCCACCCTCACGGCCTGGCTGTCTTAAGAGGAAGGACTATCCTCTCTGCACTATGAAAGAAAATCTGTGATTTGAATTCTCCTAGCTTAGTCTTGATAGGTTAATGGCAAAGAAATTTAGAAAGCTCTTTCTTTCTGGACAAAATCTGGCTTACATGACTATTGCCTGTTTGAAAATCCTATTTGATATCAGAGGCTCAATACTAAGCCTTCCTAACCCTTTGTATTCCTTCTATAATGTTCCTAAATCCTCCAAAGGCAAATGAGTGCTTCTAGAAAAATAAGAAAAATATAACAGAGAAAATCTTACTAATATATTTCAAAAATATCCCCCCATTACGAGTTTTGTCATTACTCCAAAGTCAGCCAATTTTAATGGCAACATTAATTTGCATATTAACCGAGAGCCTTCCAACTGCTTTTGAAAGAGTGAATCAAAGGTAGAGCAAAAAAAAAGTTAGCAGAAAGCAGAATCAATTCTTTGGGCATCGCAAAACTAAAGAAATGCTTGCTGAATATCAGAATGCCTTTTAAGCATTTCCCCAGAATTGCAGTCAGCTAACTAGATAATCGATGTTGGATGACTCAGCACTACATTAACTTATTTTTTTCAAAACTAGACCCATAATGTCTCCTTAAAAACAAAAACGAAAAGCCCCTAGCTTTCTTCCTTTTAATCTTGTTAATTTCTCCCAGTATGACAATCATCTTTAACTCAATTTCATTCAAACCGCTTTGGCTGCATGCACGGTAGATACCGTGTTAGCCATTGTGGCATGTCCCGGGCACACGCTCTGCCCTCAGGAACATTTCTGTATGATGCTCTCTCTCTAACCAATCACTAAGTCACACCAATTTTGTCTAACGTTTTCCTCCTGCTCCTTTGTTCTGCTGTCACCATCTCCTTGGGTCTGAGTCACAGCCACGGTAGCATAATGACCCACCCCCCACCGCACGCAACCCTCTTACTGCCACCCAAAATATGACATCTTCTGTCGTTTCTTGACCCCAATATTGTTGGTACTCAACAAATACTTATTAAAGTTCTCCAGTCCCCACACAGATGTCTCTGAACAGCCTGAGAACTGTATCCAGAAGTAAAGAGAGAGGACCGTGCATGAAGTCAATGCTATTTCATCCATGTGGAGCGAGTATCAATGCTTGCCTGGTACCCCATTGGGTCATCCCTGCCGTGACAGCCTCAGAACACTGGCCTGGGTGGATCACCCCGTGGATCATTCTGGCATATTTTTAACTTCTTTTCTTCCTCTTTCTATGGGTGCTTTATGTGCCTAATAATGTCTCAGTGCCCTTCCCTCTAGTGTCTGTCTCAATCATCCATGTAATTTACAAATACATTGCCCTTTGTTATTAATTTCTTCCTCATATGTCTTGAAATATGCAAAAAGCAATGTTAGTGAGTGGCTGTGCTTTTATTTTGAAGACTGCAATGCAACGTAATAGGTGGCATTTTCCTGCCTAGGGAGCGGGAGGAACAGGGTGTTCAGTACCTAGGCTCTAGAGCCAATTCTACTTCAGAAAAGCTCCCACTTCAACCTCGCTCAGGTGTGAGTTCCTAAGTCACCATAAAGGACACAGAACACCATTTAAGTCTCTCCAGAGGGAGAGAGTTGCAGTTTGCTCAGATGTACAACTGTCGGTAAATAAGCGTGTTTGTATTTATTGAATGGAGGGAAAGTCTTTCATGCCTGCTGGCTCCCGGAGTTGGTGGGGAAGAAAGCAGGGAGGATTTTAAAGGCAAGCCTGCTCTTCTCTTTTTTAAAGAGAAATGTGGTAAAGGAAGAGATAAAGACAGAAATCGCTGGAGCAGAACAAGCTGCCGTCCCCAGGGTCGCGAACCCTCGGCAAGTCCCGCCAGGCAGTTTCAGTCTTGCAGAGAGCTGCTTATTGTCCTTGTGTACACTCTGATGCTTTTTCCAATCTTTTTTGATAAGGTCTTTAATATGTAAGTAACGTAAACATCATAGAGAGGAAAACATTGAAATAGAGATGAGAAAAAAATCAACAAAATCTATCACTTGTACCGAATCACTGTAAACACTTTCTCGGTTATTTTTTTTTTTTCTCCTCTCTCATGTATACAGTGTATGCCCCAATGATATTCTAGTTCCCAATGAATGTTTGTTGGACAACTGACTTAATTGACTAATTAAAGGCAATAATCATACAGTTACACAAGTTTGTGCTCTGATTTTTTTTCCATTTCAATTAGCATAGCCATTTTATTTTTCAATATGGGTAGTAGTCACCGCCTTCAGTATTCATGGCTTTGAAAATTTCCATTGAGTGACTATTCCACAATTTATTTAACAATACTTATATACTTGGAAAATATTTAATTTTTTTCTAACTTTTCTGCCATAGATAACACTGTGATAATAAGCTTTCTTCAGGTAGCTTATTCCACAGTTCAGGGGTCACTTTTTTTGGATAGATGATAATACACAGGTGAGGGGTCAGCGAACTTTTCCTTTAAAGGGCCCAGAAGGAAATATTTTTGGCTTTGCAGGCCATACGGTCCCTGTCTCAGTTACTCTGCCCTACTGATATATTATGAAAGCAGCCACAAATAATACATAAATGAATAGGCATGTCTATGTTCCATACAAGTTGATGTATGTGCAATGAACTTTGAATTTATTTAGTTTCTGATGTGTCATGAAATGTGACTCTTTTTTATTTTGTTTCAATCCTTTAAAAATGTACAAACTACTCTTAGCTCACAGCTATACAAAAATAGGCAGTAGGGCAGAGGCCTGTAGTTTGTGGACCCTGCTTTCTGGTCTAGGGATCACTGGGTCAAAGGTTATGAGTGGTCTGTGGCTTTTGATACACAGTCAGTCAGTTCTTTGCTGGTGATTTGGATGGTTATCTTCAACCATAATTCTTGGTTGCTAAGTTTCAGAGTTCAGGCATTTGTATAGTGTTTTGATCACTAGAACACTTAATTATTAAGGGAGTACACAAAAGAACTACCCTTGCAGTTCATTACCTCTGGCCAGTCACTGTATTATTACCCCTGACTTCGAGTGACAGTGCGGTACACGAGGTCATCGGAAGCCAGAAAAGCCCTAGTTAAAGGCTGTCCAGAAGGGCCTCTCCGGGATTTCATCATCTAACCTTCACCTTTCCCAGCCAAACACATTTCATTCTAATTCTTCACGTAAGCCTAAGAACACCTGGCCAGCTGCCACCTTGAAACACAAAGACAATTATTAAGTTCATCCTGCCACATTTCTTCCTCTGTCCCAGGTTGGTAATAATGAACAAGAACTATTCGCTTTTGTGAATTGTGAAACTAAAGTATAAAAGTGCCTTTTCTCTGATTGGATGGTGACTCACAGAAAAGGAAAACTAACTCCAAATTTCATGTTCTCTGCCTCTAGGGCTAACTGTCACCATCATAAATTAGAATTTGTTAAGCATCTGCTAGTTGCATGCCATTGTGTGAGGCACAAAAGCAATTAGTCCCACTCATTACTGTATATTTTTAATATTTTTTTCCAATTTATTAAATTGTATTCTGGATGATTAAATTCCTTCAGGCCATAAGTAAAAAATTGAAAATATTCCATTAGGACATATAGAACAAAGCAGTGGCAGTTAAAACACAGTGCATTAAAATATCAGCTTTTCAGTTACTATTCTCAAAATCTGGAAAGAGCAGATTTACCAGAAGTTCTGAAGGCCAGAGGACTTGGTCAGACCAGGAAGAGCAGTGAACTCCTTGCAAAGAGGAAAACCCTTTCCCCAGCTCCCTATGGATGGAACTTGAGACCCAAGGTTTGCAGATGGCTTATGTCACCTGCCAGAGTTTTTCTCAATTATTTCTTAATTTTAAGGTATGAAAAAGGTACACTCCTGTTCTTATTCCAACTAGAAGTTCAGAATTTTTCAAATAAAAATATTATTTCGAAAGTTCTTCTTTCTATCCCTCCACAATGCTCTCAGCATTTTTAATGGGACATTTGCATAAACCAGGCAATAAACTGTGTACCATAGTTAAACTAGTTAAACAAGACATAGTTAAACTATGTCTTTTAAGCTTCTCAAGACCAGGGACTGTTATGTTCATCCCGGTAGTCTTAGTGCTCAGCACAGTGGAGTTCAATAATATTTTTTATGGTTGGATATTAGGCACACCATTATTAATTTATTAGTATAAAATATGTGAAATATAACATATCAATATTTAAAAATATACAAACCTCTGGATAACAGAGGTTCCTACTTATATTCAAGCTTCATCACTATGAATGGTGGTATGGTTTGAATGTTATTGTCCCCTCCAAAATTCATGTGGAAATGTAATCCCCTCCAAAATTCAGATGCTGCCAATGTGATAGTATTAAGAGGTGGGGCATTTAAGAGGTAATTAGGCCATGAGGGCTGTTCCCTCATTAACGGTATTAAGACCCCTTTAAAAGAGGCTTCTGGAAACATTTGACTAGCTTGCTAGCATGCTCTTCCATTCTCACTTGCCCTGTTGCCTTCTGCCAGGTAAGGATGCAGCAAGAAGGCCCTTTCCAGATGCTAGCACCTTGAGCTTGGACTTCCCAGCCTCCAGAACTGCAAGGAATAAATTTCTGTTCTTTATAAATTACCCAGTCTTGGGTATTCTTTTATAGCACCGCAAATGGACTAAGACAAATGGAAAACGTTTTCTCACTTATTCTTGTGCTAGACATTCACCCAATTCTACCCGTTCTGATTTTGAGGTCTTCAGAGATGTTTCAGATTACCTTAACAACTGGTTACAATTTATCATAGAGGAGGTATTAATTGCCTTCTTTGGAACAACCCTGTGTCTTACTCCCCACGCTACATTTAACTCTGAGTACATTCAGATCTAAACCTTCCTTCTCTCAAGAAAAGACTGATTTCAATTTCTTCATGCTGTGATGCTGTGGCCCCATTTGTATGTAAAGTGTGAGGTCCCAAGCCTCGCACTTTCTTGTTCTCCTCAGTCAATAATCTGAATTTTACTGTCAGTGAAATGGGAGCCATATGAGGCTTTAAGTAGAGGAGTGACAGGATATGACTTTGATTTTACAATGCTCACTCACACTGCTGTGCTAGGAATAGGCTGAGAAGAGGAAGAAGCCTTCGTGAGTCTCTTGCAGTAAGACGAGAGATGATAGTGGCTCTGTCTACATGGTAGCAGGAGAGGTAATGAATAAAGGGGACAAGGGTGGTAGCAGGTCATGAATAAGGAAGAAAAATGGCTCAGGAACTGCCATAGACAAGTTGTATCTACAAAGGAAAAAATCGCACATTCCCTTTTTCATCAAGAAAACAAAATAAACCACTGTATGTCGGTATCGTTCACATTGCATATTGCTGCTTGCATAATTTCTCAGCGTGACTGGCAGCATTTGATGTAAAGATGAGTTTTCCCTGGCAGTTGTAAAATAGTGATTTCTCTTGCAACCTAACACACTGATGTTATTTGTGTGTGGTGATTACTTGGGCTTATAAAAAATGCAAATTGACTTTAAGAATAAATTGGAAGCTAATTTAAAAGTAAAAGACCCTTTCGGGGGCAGAGGTAAATGAAGAATACAAAGTAAGTGTCCATTTGTATGCAAGGGTATTTTTCTGTTTTCTTCATCTTGATCAAATACTGAATATCATAGACTGTTTGGGACATGCCATGCTATTGGGTTCCCTCTTTCAGAATGAAATCCTACCTATCTGCTGTAGCCTAGACTAGCTCCCAGGGTGCAGCTAGTTCCAGCTTCCTACCCCTTCTGTACCCCCCAGGCCTCTGTGCTGAGATTTCTCAGTCTTGCCCTCGGTGGGTGATACCACTGTAGATAAGAGATTCACCCAGATCTGTAGAATCATCTACCAATGCTCATTAGGGGACAGATGTTACAGATGATCACCTTCATGGCCCGGACCCTTCCAGAGGAGATCCCTTCTCTAACAAGGGATACTGAGCAAGGGCCAGCCATTCATTTACCCCATCAGTGAACAGCTACTGTGTCCCACAAGGGAGCACTTGTTGCTGCTGAAAGGCTAGAAATGCATTGTTTCATTCAGCCAACATCTGCTTCTTTGTAGGTCCTGCCTCCATTTGGGACTCTGTCCTCTGAAGAGGAATACTTAAGGACCATGTCATTCCTGCATCCACGTATCAGCCCTTTCTGCATTTGAAAGATAACCATCCTCATGAATGGGTGCAGAATGGATCCTACTTCTTGAAACGTGAGCCACCCTGGACCAGCTTCTGTAATCATCCAGAAAGACAGAGCCAGCGATGGCTCAGTTGGGCATTGGCCCCTGCTCTGCTCTACCTGCCCCATGGGATCCCGTCCTTAGTGCGCACAACTCATCTTTCCAGCCCCCTGGGACAATAGGGGCTCCGCTGCTGGTCCTCTGGGGGCCAGTCCAGCCTGGCCATGTTGCCTGGCTTCTGCCCTGCCTATCCCAGGCTACTCATTTTTACCATCCACTCTTCCTAGAGCATTAACAAAACTCCTGCCTGAAGGACTAAATGAATTCATCAGATGGAGAGTTTTAGCCTTGGTGCCTCTGCTGCCGAGAAGACCCCTTCCCCAGCCTAGGGCACGTCCCAGTGGGACCGACCTCTCAGAACCATCACCCTTTATAGATCTGTCTGTCATGGCCTGAGACTGGTTCAGCACTGCAGCCAGGTCCACCTCCCTTCCCCATCTAGCCTTGCCAAGGCCTAGTGGAGCCAGGCTCTAGCCCTGGGGCACAGGTGCCTTTTCTGACCCTGGAGCTGGTCACATGGCCTCTGCGCCCACAAGTAGTCTTAATTAAAGGCAATAGAGCAAAGAGAATGCGGCCCAACCTAGCTCCCGACTGGCTGTCTTTGCTCCTGTCAGTTGAAATGGATGGTATTCCAACCCCAGAGATCTTCCCCCGTGTCCAGAGATTGACCACACGATGGACTATGTTGGCAAGACCAGGTGGTCAACGTCACGCCCATGGTATGAGGCCAACCTTGCAATAGCATTCAGCTGAAACTCACAACACCTGGCTTTAAAGGAGCCACTGTGCACAGTGGGCAAACCAGAGACCCCTAGACAAAAGCTGAAAGGGGTCCTGGAGTCCCTGTCCCTGTGAGAGCAGCCCTGTGTCTGGGGTGCTTCGGTGCTGTGTGGGCTGCAACCCTCCAGCTAGCCTGCCTCAGCCAGGACTCACCTGCCTTTTCTGGTTATGAAAAGAAACACTACAGACTGCTTCCTCAGAGGGACTTCCTGCAGACCCTGTGACACAGCCTGAAAGCCCCTGTCACTCAGAGCCTGAAGGTGCCATGACCAAGCAGCTAAACTTTCTGGATCTTGACCAGGTGTCAGATGTGTCCATGAAGGGTACAAATCTGTCTACAGAACCTGGGCAGGGTAGCCTCCTACCCAGGCACATCATGGTGGGGAGAAGGCCCATAGTGAGCAAGGGTTTACAAATACAGAGGAAGTAAAAGAAAGGAGGGGAAGGAAAGGAGGAAGGGAGGAAGAAAGAAATGAAGAAAGTAGCGAAGGAAGAGAGAGAGAAGGAAGGAAGGAAGGAGAGAGATGTGGGGAAGAGCTGAATGATGTGTAAGGGTTAGCTTTTAAGATTCTAGAGATCTTCTCTCACATCAAGCTATACTAATTAATATCCTACTGTGTCTCTTGTAATATTAAAATGAATGTGTTTTCTGCCTTCTAAAACAAAACCTCTTCTCTATTTCTAGTTGCCTTGGATTTGGGATTGTTTGCAAAGAAGAAAGACAAAGTAACTGCTCCCTTAAGATGACTTTAGCACAGATAAGAAGATAGACAATGAGTTTTGTGGGGTTTTTCAGGATTCAAAATACTTCGAACCCTGAATCAAATACGTTAAAAGGAGAATGAACACATCACCCATCTGGACTCAAGAAACAGCTGATTTCTTCATAAAGAGCCCAGACAGTGGTCAAGGCATTGATTTTTGTCCCACAGTTTGGGGTTGCCATGCTGCCCCTGAGCCACTTAAATCTTATCACTAATTGGGAAATATTTATTTTTTCCCAGTGGAATGAAGCAGGGATATAGAATGTAGCCATGAAATGTCTAGAGACATTCAACAGTGATTTCAAAATCACCTTGACCAGGATTTCTAGTGTTTTCTGTTCCTCCTAGTACAGAAATCTGGATGTGTGTGGGCATTCTCCCAGATTTCCTTAAAAGAAGCCCAATTAGGCATCTGAACAGTTTGGGAGTGTCAGCATGGCATTGATAATTGTGGGTAGAGCATATCCAAAGTGAATTTTTGTGGGCCCAAAGATGAATGGATCCTGTTCTGAATGGGCCAAAGTTAATTCACTCCATTTTACCCAGAAATGCTTGTATGTGAAACAAAGCCTCCAGGGTCTGGGGGTGAGAATGTATTTCCCAGCAGTCAGTTTACTTTATGAATGATATTGTGTTGGCCATCAAAGAATTGCCTTCCTCCTGATCATTGTATCACGGGGAGTTGCAAACAAAAGAACTTGCAGTAAAATCTGCAATCACTTTGTGAAGTCAGCAGCCACCTGTGTTAATTATTAGCCAATACAAGGTTAAGGTTCTATATGAATCTGCACCCAGAAAACACTCTGGCAGCCAAACACAGCACTAACAGGACAGAGCTGAATGTCATTCACCTGGAGAGTAGAGTCATTTTATTGAAAGTGAAAAAATGTCTTGAAAGAGCTATCTGTATAGGACGAGGTAAAGAGCCTTGCTCAAAAATTGTTCCCCCATTGTCTGATACCCCAAATTTACCATTATAAAGATACTTCTTTAAGTGAAAATGGGATGGTATTAAGCATACTAGATTTAGAGTCAGACACCTGGATGCTAAAACACAGGGACCACAGGCAAGTCCTCAAACGCTAAGGGCCAGTTTGCTCGTATGCAAAGTGGAGATGATAAAACTTACCCTGCAGGCTTCGCAGGGTTGTTTTTCATCCCCAGCTACGTCTCTCTGCATCCTGCATACTAACTGTACTTCCTGCCAACCACCTTTATAGAGCGTGTCTTCCTGAGCGCCTCTCCGTGTTTGTCCCTTTGTAACTTGATTGTTTTCTATGAAACCTGTGTTACAGCCAGCAGTGTGCCAATTGCCTGGAATCTTCCTTGTCGCAGCTTGGGGGTTGCTCCCAATCGCACATTTCCTCAGCACTGAACATTCCATGTGACGATCATGGAGGAGTCTCTGCTGGTCTTTCTGAGCCACTCGGCTGCTTTGTTTTTGACTCAGAGCTCGGTGAGGGACCTCTTTGGCCAAAAGGAAAAACAGGTGGTGTGAGCCTAATTATCACTCTGCGGTCCTCCCTTTCTCATTTCCCTTTTTTGTCTTTCTAGTCATGCTTTATTTGCATGTTTTACCCCACCACTCGAAGGAGATGCCATTTCTGCTCTCTCACACCCCGTCTTAGCACTTCCTTTCCCAAGGCAGCTGTTCGAATGGAAATACCGTGGGCTTTCTAATGCTGCAGGCAGCGGTTCTAATCCTGGCTCTGGTATTTATGAGCTACGTGATTAACAGCAACTTCTCTGAGCTTCTATCTCCTCATCTGGGTAAACGGAAATCATATCTACTTCACGGGCTTCTTGTATGATTAAAGGAGATTATATATGTGCATCTGAATCACACAAGGTGACCAACAAATATTAATTTCTTTACTCCTTTGGAGATGCTTTCTTCCTTTTATTTTTTTTTTCTATGTCACACTTTCACTCTGAGATTCTTTAACATCAAAGTTCTTTGTGCCTTTTCTTCCCCATCTTCCCCCTGCCTTCATCATGTTCTCTCCATCCTCTGGGCACTTTCACTGAATAGTTGAGCACAGGAGCTTTAGTCTGAGAGAGCCTAGGTGCGGAACTCAGACCTTTCACCTCCCAGCTCCATCGCCGCAAACAGGCCATTGACCCGCCCTGGTAAATGGGGCTGATGAGACGTAGGGCTCAGCTCACAGGGTCTTGCGCTCATCAATGCAACGGTGTATGTGAAGAGCTTGGCACAAGAGGGCTTCATGTGCAGGACGTGGTCACGAATGCTAGCCCTCGTTCTCGTCCCCCTGATTCATTAAATCCTGCTCTTCCTTCACATCTATCATGAACGATTTGCCTTCGTGTTCTTCTAACTTCAAATTTCCTCTTTCAGATGAACTCTTCCTCTTTCTGCCAAATTACTCTCTCACCTACACTCATGTTACAAAACCATTCAACGGTCATCAGCCTATTACTGATGTGCCAGAGGACACTTTCTTAAACGTTAATATGTTTATTCCTTTTGAGGTCTTAAGGTTGTGTGCTGTAGCCATTTAAGGATAAAGCTAGGGTCGTTTCTACATTGTCGAAGGTTTGATGCTCTCTCATTTTTTTCCCTCTGCCCGTGACACGATACTAACTGTGGCCCTCCCTTCTGTGTCGGTAATTGTTTCTTCTTTAATTTTCACCCCCTCATCTACTAATTCATTCACCTTTCCTTGATCAGTCTGGTCCACTGACTTTAACTCATGATTCATTAATATTTGATCTACCCAATAAAAGAAGAAACAGATATTGCCCACTGGCCTTACTGTATACCACAGATACACTATTCATAAGTTTAAAATCAGTCAACTGCCAAGTTTGAGGCTCAGCGAACGCAGTTCTGAATTTTTTTCTGTAAAAAGTAGATATTCAGTGAAGAATAGAGATTCGCCAGTAGTTTGGTAGAGATCTAGAGATCACTTCCAATACGGTTTCTCCCCTATAAAAACTTCTCTTCCTGGGCTCCATAGATTGCTTTTTTTGTTATTACACTGCCACGTGCACCTTCCTCACTACACACCACCATCACCGTGCCCCAACATCTGGGCCCAAACCCCACTTCTTCCTAACGCAGTTCTGGCCCAGGATCGGCCGTGGCCCTGTGTTATTGTGCCCAATCCTACTCTGCTCTAGACATACCCTACCCCTTAATCTGCTTGCTGAGCTTATGCAAACAGGAAACACTCCACAGGATTCATAGCACCAGCGCCCAGTAATTGAGTGCACAGCAGGTACTGCGTTCTCGGCTAAAATATTTTCATACTTATCTCAGTTAATCCTCCTAGGTACCATTTTGATTCCCATTTTACAAATTAGAAAACTCAGAGAGGTTAAGTAACTTCCTCAAGGTCACCTAACCAGCCATTCCCCAAGGTCACTTAACTAGTGCCAAGAGCTAAAGCCACATGGGTCTGAGTCCAAAGCCCACCTTCTCTCTACTCCGTGTCTCCTCAGGAGGAGCCATGAAGGAGGTAGGGAGGCTCCCCTGGGACCCCGCAGAGCTTCACCACGGCCCCGCTTTGTCAGATCTCAGGTGCACAGTCCCATTCGATACTGTTCTGAACACAGAAACCCTGTCTTTCATCTGTAGGTTATTATTCAGGGTGAGGCCCTCTGCTAGGTACTCAATATGAATGGCGACACACACACGGTCTGTCCTCAAAACGTTCCCTGCAGAGCGAAGACGCTTGGTGTGCCAGCTCAACAGAGGTGAGTCCCAGAGCATCTTCATGAACTCCATCCTCTTTTGACATATCAGGGATCTAAGTGAAACATGAAAAATATGGAAATGGGCCTTTTCATATCACCTTCTTGAGTAACTACTGAGGTCCAAAATATTAATAGGTGAGCTCAGGATAAGGTTTTTGCCATAGTTTTTTGTATGCATCTGCTCTAAGCATAAGCACTGGAAAAGCAAAGACTGGAAGCCTTCCTGAGGCTTCCCCATGTTCTTCCACGTACAGTACCCATTACTGAGCCCCTTCACTGAGGACAGCAAAGGTGTTCTGAGACATTGGACTCATCTGCATCAGGCTGCTTGAGAGATCCAAGCTCATGGGTCTTCTACCTCTGGGCTCACTCATCGCGAGGGCCACAAGCTACTAGTTCTTATAACTTTGACTTCACTATTGGAGCTAAGAGTAGCCACAGTATTTCTGATGATTGAGACTACTGTACTCAGGAAGGACTGGGAACTGGAATTTATCGAAGCCCTTGCTGACATGTGGCAGGAGTCCAGAAGTTCTACTGACTACATATAAGGCTGTGCCTTTATAATTATACTGATCGCAAGCCTCTTTAACAACATTTTCTAACAATAAACCAAGGCTCATCATGGTGTCACCACTAGTTCTTGTGTTTGTTCATTTATGCACACATTCATTCAAAAGACACAGAAGCACTTAGTGTGGAGCACTATTCTAGGTGCTAGAACACAGCAATGCATGAGTTATTCAAGGTCACTGCTCTTGTGGAGCTCAAACGAATAAGCAAACAAATAGAGAAAATACTTTTAGACACTAATAAGTATTTTGAAGACTTCAATAATAATGATGACAATAATAATACTTCAATAATTATGACGAGGATAATATTAGCAGCTAAACTTACATAGTGCTTAATATGATCCAGGCGGGGTACAGGAACTCATTTGATACTCACCGCCCTATGAGGAAGGTACTACAGGTACTTCCATTTAAGAAATAAGAAAGCTTGGTGGTGCCCATCTCGTATCAGCTGGGGACAAAGCAACCCTTCGTTTAACCCAACTTGGCTTTTGGTTTGTGCCTGTGCCTGGTTCATGCCTTGGACATATGGGGAAAAAGAAAAGAAATGAGAAAACTGAGGCATAATGGGGCTCAG
>RJWJ010042953.1:0-12813 GCA_004363605.1 Indri indri | reverse complement strand
GATTCCAAGCACGGTTAAGCTGTGGAGACTAAATCAAATTAGAATTGGCATAGGAATGTCAGGTGAAAACAAATCCGATCTGAATGTAAGGGGTTAATAATTAAGAGTTTGCATTTGCATAAAATGTTAGCATAGTTCAGAATACTTTTACATATATTGTTTTACTGATCTCTGGACATTCTTAGGAAATAGGGGAGAGATCAGGTAGTTTTATAGCTGAGAAAATGGAATTTCAGAGAGGCGAAATGCTGCTTTTTTTCCCCCCAAGACTAGACAAAAGTAGGAAGTGGTCTAGGCTCAGACAAGCAAGACTAGAAGCCAGTTCTTCAGATTTTCTGTCCTTATGTTTCACATCATACCTTGCTACCTTTTCATTTGTAATATGATTTTCACTATTGCAGAATCAGTTGGGTTTCCTGTTTTGTTCTGGCTTTTAAAGGGCCAAATATGTCCCGTGAGTTTCCTTTTTTCATATTGATTACCTAAGGTATAATTGGGCCATAACCTATAGACCAACTAGCAATTTTGTTTACATAAAGGAACAAGAAATATGATTGAACTTATATCTGTTTTATTTGTATCTATTATTTGTTGTCTTCCGCTGTTTACAATTTTGAAATAAATTCAACACTTTGATACTAAGTTTGGACAAATCATCGACAAACCAAATATAGTCTCCAGAGTTAGTGTGATATGATAAGACTCTGCCTTCTACCATTACCTAGTGGTGAAACATATATATTGCAACTTTAATGAATTTTATATTCCTCATCTATAGGAAGAAAATCATAATATCCTCTGATTTCTTCTAGGGTTGTAATAGAGAGCAAATGAGAAAATACATGTGGAAGGACCTCAACTTGTTCAAAGAAATAAACTATAAGCTATAACTTAGCATTAACGTTGATTGAGGGAAAATGTGTGTTGTTTTGGTGTTGTGATGATTTTATTTTGATAATTCCTTTCTAGTTTCATTTTCAATCCTGCCTCCTTTTTTTTTTTTTTTTCTGATTTCAGATTCTTGAGGTCAAGTCCAATATCTTTGTTCTAGCATTTAAAATTTACTAGCCTACTACTGTAGGTGTTCACTGATAGTTTGGTGAGTGAGTAAATGAATAGATAAATAAATATTTACTGTAATATTGTATGTCAGATTCTCAGATCCTAAGAATACAAGGAACTCAAAGTCTAGTGGAGGATTTACAGACTATTACAATACTTGATTATAGAGAGAACTCTTTTCTCAACAAAGCAAAGTAGCTGATGCCAAATGTTACCAAGGGAAGACCATTTGATTGGCTGCCAAGACCCTTAAGGAGTTTGAAAAGACTTGTTGGACTCCCTCAACCATGCACACAAATTGTGTAAAGTAATCCAGGAGGCAGGCTAAATGGAGAGGCTCTTAGTATGCTGCGCTTGCTAGGAAATGGAGGCGTTTTAGGGGAAATGTCAGCCTCTGTAGACTCCTGTGATGCTCACTAGGGTGCCAGCCACCCCCAGGGAGCCCACAGTACCACAGGCAGACTACAGCAGGGAGGCTTACTGGGAGGATACAGAAGAGCTTAATGGCCCCCTGTGCATAATGTTGAAAGAGGCTGTGATTTTTGTTTTCTTCTGAGATTAATGTGTGTGTATTGCAGGTTCAAAATGGTAAGAATCTTAATTAGAGTTGCAGGAAGTTGCATAATACACTCCGTGTCTTACTTTTCAGCACACCCAGTAACAGAAGCTGTTTGCCAAATTATGAAGGTTGATGGAGAATGAGCACTGTAATTTGAGTAAATGGGATCTCTGCCCCCCACCCCCTGCCCCCATTTTTTTCCAGTTAGTCACAAAGTTTAAAATGCAAAGAAGTAAAACTCCCAAGGGAACAATTCTGTTTCATCTGCGGAAGAAAGACATATGTTGTTACTGATGAAACCTCTGTTGTGGAAGCAGAGCCAACCCTGGGAAAACTGGAAGGAGCCTCTGTGCCTTTGGCATTGCCACGACCCTGCTTAGTGCCCCCGTCTCGGGAGCCTGCAGCCATCATGCCTGCCCGCGGCTGCCTGGGCTGCTTCTTGAGGCTTTTTCCCAAGGCCTGCTCTGTGGTCGAATCACCTTGGGGCAGTTGCCTGGCTCTCTTAAGCTAAAATGTACCTGTTTGTGCCCCCATGCCTTCAGGGCCCGGATCTGGACATAGACTGATCTGACAGATGTCACTTCGAGATTATGTCAATGGCAGCAACATGTTTCTGGGCTTTTCTTGGCCTCACCAGGACTATGTGTTCACTTACTCAGAGGCCTTCTGGAGGTAATGCCAGAATTTGAAACATCAGATCGAACTGTATAGAGGATTTGGGACCAGCGGGCCTTAATATGGCTGCACTTATAGGTCCAGCTACATAGGAAGGTTTCATGTATTTTTTTTTTTGAACAAATATTTTATTGAAGAACAAAATACCAGGCCCTGTCTTAAAACATAAAGATGTCTAAGCAAACAAGGCACAATCCATGGCCTTAAGAAATCTGGAAGGTAAATATTCCATACAAATCATTCATCTTTATTCAAAAATTATTAACTGAGCATCTACTATGTGCCAGGCACTTGTGCGCAGCACTGGAGAGTGTAAGAGACCAAATCCCTGCCTTTGAGAAACTGCATTCTAGTGAGGTTCAGCAGGTGAGCAGAAATCCATGTTCGTGATTCTTCCACTAAAATGAAAATTTTACATTCCTAAAAGTTATTATAAAATTATTCATCTTCAAACCTCATATTAAGAAAGTCAAATTGTCTTTAACCAATTTGATAAGGATTAAAGATAACCTTACTGTTTTGTTTCAAATACACCTCGAGCAGCCCTTGTTTGAAGGAATCTTGTTTTGAATTTTTCATAAAGTGAGTTAATTACGTTCTAATTAATTGTGTGCGTGTGTTGTGTTTACTTAAGAGGTTTTTCATGCTGCATTTGCTCCCCCAAAAGAAAAAAAAATGTCCATATATGCTCTGAAGAATCCCAAGTTAGGTTGGAGATGGAAGCAATACAAAGACATATGACCAGGGGCTCAGACGAGCTTCAAAATTTGGGAAGAATAGAGAGATAGGGTATGACTCTGCAGAGCTTTTTAAGGTAAGGCATGAGATTGGAAGATCCATGTTCATGTAAATTAGGACTTGGGAAAAGTACTGAACAGCAGGATCATATTATCAAAAATCTGGCTGATAGGTTTTGAACTCACTGAACTGAATCTATTTAGAAGTACATTTTAGGAAGACTAAATAAACATCAACACTATGGTCTATTCTAATTCAGGATCTTGCTTTGTCTATTTTCCAGGTGATAAAACACTGACTGTTATTAGTGTTATCATCAAGCATATTGAGCAGTCAATCTGTAAGTTAATAGCAATACACAGCCATATAGTCTTGGAACTAGAAGGAAAGAAAAAGAATTTTTATCTTTTTTTTCTGTATAGGGGAAGAAAAATTCAACACCTTGAGTCAGCTGCGACTCAAGGGTCCATTATAACTTCAAGATTTTTAACAGCCTGTGCCTAGGGTATGGGAGATGAATTTTGTTCCAAAGTGGTGACATGGGCAAATGTAAACCCCTGGGAGCAATTTCAGGCAAGTTGAGAGTCTGCTCTAAGCAAAAATGGACAGAATGTGGAGGATGGAATTCCCACACTTGCTTTCTGACCTTGGCTGATATTCCTCAGCACTTGGTAATTAAAGAAAATACTGAAGCTGAGAAGATGAAGGAATAAAGGGGATGGAAATAATCAGAATCGAAATAGCATAAATAGGCAACATGGGGCAAGAATAGGAATGGTGCCACTGACAGACATGGCCACGTTTTGTAGGACGGTAGGGGTAGGACTTGGGAAATGGGGGTTTGCTTCAGCAAGAGAAACACCATCTGTATTTTTTCAAAGTTTATTTCTATTGAATTTTAACCAGGAAAACTCATCAGCTGTTTGGTTTCCTCTTTTATCCTTCGCCACTGCAGGCTCCAGGTGTTTTCCTAAAACTTTCTGCACCATGGTGGTGTGACACCGCGCCCCTTTCTTTTACTGGAAAAGGGGTTTTCTGCCCTGAGTCAGAAGCAGGGAGAAAATAGGTGATATAACATCTACATGTTATTGTTAGAACAGAGTCGAATAAAAATTAAAAGTCCATCAAGTGATCAGATAGAAGTCAATAAAAAGGTCAATAAAAAGCAAAGATGAGCCCAAAGAGAGGACTCGGTGTGCTAGAAAATGCCAGCAAAAATAAACGGCAGAAAAAACATCGTGGCAAGATCTTCTCCCTGTGGCCTCGGGGAAGTGCATGATAAAATTAATTGAAGCTTATCACCCATGAAAAAGGGCTACAGTTGGAGCAATAGCTGCACCGACTACGTAACAGTACTGGTTCTTCAACCTAAGACACAGATAACAGATTTTTGTTTTACTTTTACAACCTTTTAAACATACTGAGCCAAAACTCTTTTTTCCCACTTTATTCAACTAAATACTGTATTTTTGAGCAATATAGAGTGTTGTTTGGCTCACTTGGACAACTGTTTGTTAAGATGCCTACTATACTAGCCATTATCTTAAATACCAGGATACAAAAATTAGTGATGTGTTCTATCTGCTTTCAAAATTTGTACTCTCTTAGCAACATGAGATTAATTTTTACATATGGTTTATATATAACCATCTAATTCTTATACAATCATGTTTTTCACTATATTTCATAAATTGTTTTGGCAAATTATTTAAAGAAAACTAGAATAAACCTATAAAGATTTCATAAATGTTTTAACAGTAGATTTGACTCCCCCTTTATATGAAAGCATTCATCTTGTCTGTTTCTAAATTAAAAATATGTTATTTTTAATTAATATAAACTAATTATATTAGCAAAATTTGTTCTCATTGAAAACATAGCTTGATCAATAAAGATCACTCTAGTAAACTGCCATTTGAGTCTATGAACATATAATTTCTTATCTTAAGTAAAATGCTATAAGTAAAATGAACAGGGCAAAATAATACATTATTTAAATTACACATTATTGAAAATGAATAGGACAAAATAATCACATTATTTAAACTACTTAGTAGTGTGACACTGTTATATCTCTAAATGGTCATAAATTACCAGTTCAAAGGAACATATTTTACATGCCAACAGAAGGTTTTGTAAGAATTGGGTCAGTAATTTTAAGTGGAAGTTGTGGGTTCTGAGTCAGTATTTACATATTTTAGTTCTCAGGTCTAGTTTTTTCACATTTTCCAATGGGATCATTCATCCTGTAGACATGGGAGTCCTAATCAAAACAAATTTATGACAATTTCTCTCTGGCATGACTTTGCATTGAATAATACTTTGTTTTTCAAACTTTATGTATGTCATAAAGTATGTGATATATATACAAAAGTTATTAACATTCTAAATTAAAAAATAATTTATTATGCAAAATACATTGTTCTTGTATTTTATAGTACTATGGCAATACCTGCGCTTCTGTCAAAGCTTACATTAATGGTTAGCCTCCAGTATATTTATTTATTATTTGTGTAATTATTAAAGTATTAGCTTTCTGGGGTTGCCGTAGCAAAACTCACAAACTGGGTGGCTTAAACCACAGAAACTGATTGTCTCACAGTTCTGAAGGCTGGAAGTTCCAGATAAAGATGTCAGAAGGGTGGGTTCCTTCTGAGGGCTGGGAGGGAGAATCTGTTCCAGGCCATTCTCCTAGCTCCTGTGGTTTGCTGGTAATCTCGTGTTCTGTTGCTGCATCAGCCCCCTTTCTCTGCCTTCATCTTCACAGGGCATTTTCTTTGTCTGTCTCTTCACATGAACTTTTTTATAAAGACATCAGCCATATTGGATTAGGGGCCCACCCCACTCCAGTATGACTGACCCCCTCTTAACTAACTACATCTGCAAAAACTGTTTCCAAATAAGGTCATATTCTGAGGTATTGGGGGTTAGGACTTCAATGTATGAATTTTGGGGAGACATAATTCAATCCATAACAATCACTCTGCATAACTGATAAGGAAGTAAAGAATTGATTGGATGCAGGAAAAGATAACCTAATCAAGAAGAGGAAAAAACAACCCCAACTAATTCCTTACATTTAATTTATTTAATAGAAAATTATAATTTTGCAAACACAGCATGGCACAGTATGGTAACTAAAGCAATTGGATGACATGTCAGAAGCTCTAATAACTAGTATTTAATCAAAGATGCTGTGTGTTTTTACCTGAAGTTCATCTTGGAAATGCAATATAATTAATTGGACAATTTATTTTAGCATGAGGTTTCTTATATTTATAGAGATAGCAGAACAATCTTGTTTTAAATTTTCCTCAGAATGCTTGGGCTCAGACATTAATAGCATGGAGACAGTAGTTTCATTATCAACTCCTGCTGGTTTTAGAACATTTACAGCAACAAATACAATTCACCAACTTGAACTGTTGTTCAACATTCCCCTATGTGACTTTATAAGGATATTAATATGCAAGAGAGTTACTCGATACTAATCAAAGATACACATTTGTTTTCACAGCTATTATAGTATGATAAAGTAATCACATAAAGTACAAAGGGTGGTGGACTTCATGTATTTTTTTTTATGAATATACTAAAGGCTAACCATTAATGGAAGCTTTGACAGCTCATTGTTTAATACACAAGAAAATCAATTCTGGATTATAAATGCAGAATCCCAACAAGCAAAAATTCTAATAATTTATTTTATGTTTCTGCTATTCATGGTTCCTTTTATTGATAAGGCTTGACATGGTGAGATGCATGTATGGTTTAATCTTCCTAAAAGAACAATGAATATATCATTGAATATGTGCCAATCATGTGCAATTGTTTTCATATGTATTCAAGCCCAGTGGAAAAGAGTCGTCAGTTGACACTAGTCATTATCCCATTTGGTACATTTTTGTAACAGAACACTATGAGAGTTATAGAAAATCATCATAAATAGCCTCCTTTAGCTGTAACATCTATGATGTTTTTGTGGATCCTGATAATAGGTGACTGTTTAGTCAGCATGAGTTTACTGTAATTGAGATTGGAAATCTCAGTTCACTCTTACTCTTACAGTAGGAATGAAATTGAATATGAATAAAGAAATAGGTTGAGTTAATATGGCAAGTAGACACGGCTGCATTGGACACAGACTATAGCTTCTTGACCATTGAAATCTTATGCTAAATATAATTGTTTATATCTAGACAATGTATTAATAATAGTAAACTGCTCACTTGCACTTTTTCATTTAATCCATTCTCCAAATGTGTGAGAATGGTTCTGAGAAGATAAGTAATTTGATGCAAATCATATAGGTAGTATATTTTAGAGGTGGAATTTAAATATTTCAGGTTCCAAGATACATACTGATAGCAGCCTTTGTTACACAAATGTAGCAGTGTTATATAATTGCTATTCCTATCTTTTCAGTACTTTTTCTTTGAATCAACTATAGCTATCCTGATGGTTAGATTGTGACCCACCAGTTTGATAATCCAACTTTCGCTGGCCAGAGAATCATAGTTAAATAAAATCATTTGAAGGTATATGTTCATGTGCTGCTGGGCTGTGATCATCACCCTTAAGCTCACTTCAGCACAGCTCTTTATCTGCCATCCATTCTTGACACTCTTATTTTAGAATTCTTATAGACACAGTCACTGTTTAATTAGAATAAAGTCAAGCAATCATTTGTGGACATGTTTGACTATTTTTGTGCAAGCAATGGAATCCATTTTATGGACAAAATGACTTCTTTCAGCCGTAAATGCATTCAATTATGACAAAAGTAGTGTTATATGAAAAGCTTGTCCACCTGGTGGACAATTTCTATCTAGTTTTTTTTTTTTTTCCCCTCTCCTTCAAAGATAAGCTTTAGGTTGATTTGACAAAATTGGTTTCATATGAACCCAAATGTGGTATATAATCTTTAAATACTGGTTGCCATGAAATTCTTTTATCAAACTGACTAATACAGTAGACTCTCTGGAAAGTCTGTGTTTTCTGTTTTATTTCTTTAAAACAGCATCCTTTCCCTGCTCTGCTGCCTGGGACATTGCTATCCTTTCCATATTAATTAATTAATATTTCCTAAATCTGTCTCTCTATCTCCTCATTTCTTTTGACTATGTCATTAGAATATATTGTCAAAGGTATGTGAATTCCCTCTTGCATCAAACATCAAATTTTCCTTCATTTTTAAAATAAAGAATAGAAAAAATGCGGGAGGAATTTTTAAAACTTTTATGGCCTATATGCCTTCCTTTGGTTCGGAAATTAATCTCTGAATTTATTTATATTTTACATATTATAATTTGAGAATCAAAAGGGTTGTTTTTACAAAGCACAGAAAACAGTTTGTTTTCAATTATTTCTCTCAGTATTTCTAAGAGTCAAAACACTCTGTATTAGTGTTCACTGGCAAACAGAACACAAGACAGAGCAGATATTCTATAAGCAACATGATAGATCCAATCATCTGATTCATTATAATACAAATATTGTAATCAATCATAATATTCAGTGTTCCATAAATCCACAATTCTGTGAAAGGGATAAGAAAAAAGAAATTAAGCTATCAGTGAGTTTACTAAAAAAGGAAAAGAGATTTCCTGATTATCATCATTCAGAATTAGTCAGACATATACATGGTAATCATTCATATTTTAAGCAATAAAAAGAAAATCAACACAAAGCCCTGAAAGGAACAGCTTTTTTATTTTTATTTTCTCTGAGATGTAGAAAAAAATAGAGCTAGGTGTTAATTTAATTCCCTTTCAAGTTAATGACATAATGGGTTCCTGGAGCATTAAATAGGAAATAAATATGGCCTTATATTTCCACGCCTGAGCTCAATGCTTTCTCCTGCCTCAGCTTCTAATTCTTTAGCTGAGGGAAGTGATGAGCAGTTGACAATCACAATGAGGGAACCATGCACCTATATTCTGGTTTCCCGAATGTTGAAACATGCTTAATACAGCTTCTCCATTTTGAGTTCTACCATGAGCCCCATCTCTGTTGACTTCCACCCATGTCTTTTTATATACACTCACCAAGCTCAGCTATGCCTGTAGGTAGACAGAGTTTCAGACTTCTCAGTTGGGTATGATTTTGAGAGGGTAATGGAGCTGATCCTATTAACACAAACTAACGTTCGGAGTATTTGGTCCTTCCCGAACTGATGTTCCATGAAACAGTGGCCTAAAAATAAACTATATTTAAAGTGTCCAAATACATTTAGAAAATATTGTGTTATATCAAGGTAGCCTGATTTTTGTTGCTTTTATAGTCTTTTGTTGATGTTATTGCATGATTTCCAGAATATTTAATATGCAAATAAATATTGTGGGATTTTTTTTTTTTTAAAAAGTAGGTATTTTTCTAAACTTTTTTGACCTTGGAACTGTTTTTCCTCTTCCTCCCTACCCCCTACCATTGCACTTACTTTAACATTGCACTCAGCAGGGCTCCACGCATCAACATTTTGGGAATTTGAGGATGAAGATATGTTTTTCTTATTAAAAATGAATTCTTATCCCACTGGGAGAGAAAACACATTAAGCTTTTATCAGTCTTTAACATTTTAACATGGATTAGCCATTCTGCTCTTTCTGGATTATAAGCAGCTGAGAGCAGCCTTTCATTATAGGGAGAGGGGAAGATGATCTGAAGTGCCATGGGTCCCCAGAGAGAGGATTTTCAAGTGGAATACCAACCACCATGACAGTTCCCGGGCTAGCGGAGGACAACTTCATATAGTGTGGGGTTGTAGCAAGGCCACAGACACCAAATATGTATAGGAAGTTATGTTTGCCTCAGTTTCTTCATCCAAAACAGAAGAAATTTACTCAATAGTGGCTAGCATCCCTCTTCACTCTAACAATATAGTGAATCTGATTACACTGATGGCCAAGGGTGGGAATTGAGAGTAGAAGAGTAGAGGCCACTGGTTGAAAACGCAAAGTTGGAAATGAGTGCTGCCTCCGTCGTCGTTGGCCTGGGGCTGGCTCTGTAGGAGTTCATGACCTTCATTTTCCAAAGCTACCCAATTTCACAAAAACTATGGACAATTCATTAGATGCCCAGTGTTATAAAGGCTACAAAGATTTGTAAGATTGATACAAAAATCTACACAACATGCTTGTGGCCTTCAAAGAGTTTGCAATATGAAAAAACAACTGGGTGAATAATTGTAAGTGAGCAAAATATCCTCAATGTGAGAAAGAGTGAAAAGTAAAATTTATTTCTTCTTTTCTTTGAAAGGGCAGTCTTCCCAGGTCAAGGTGTTAGAAAGACAACTAAGATAATATCTCTTTTCTCAAATTTAGAGGAAGAGATGAACGTAATATATACAAGCTGAATAAGATAAGTGTCATATCACAGTCAATGCAATGAGAGGTAATATGTACAGTGGTTACGGACCTGGATTTTAGGGCACCTGGTTCCAAATTCCTAGGTTAAATTCCCTAGGTTCAAATCCCTTCTCTGTCACCTTACTAGGTCTGTGAGGTCTTATAACTTTCTCAGCCTGTCTATGCCTCAGTTCCATCATGCGTAAAGGTAGTGATGATAATAGTTGCCATGCCTGTCTGCTACAACTGTTATTGGGAGGATTAAAGAAAGTAACATGTGACGTATATAGGAGAGTATCTGACACAAATTAACAATCATAAGCGATTATTATTAATAATAAATTATATACAACTATAATTATACGGGACTTTCGAAAAGAGGTAGCAATGAGATCTGTGAAGAATGGGTAGATTTTGAAAAACACAATGGATATTTTTCCATTCTTGGGATACTTCACTTAGTAGAATGGGTTCCTGCTCTATCCAGGAAAATACAAGAGGTGCTAGATCACCATCGTTTCTTATAGCTGAAAGCTCTGACTCAGGGTGGGGAGGGGGAAGGGCAACATAGGTAACCTAAACATCTGTACCCCCATAATATGCTGAAATAAAAAAAATCAATAAAAGGATTAACTATTAAAAAAATTTTTTTTTTAAGTGTGGATGGCGATTAAAAAAACACAATGGATAGAGTATAGTATTGTTGGGAGTGGGAAATAAACATGGCTAAAGGCATTAAGATGAGAAATCAAAGAACAAGATTGAGAAATAGCAAACAGATCAATTTGTTTATACACAACATTCATCCTTTACTGGTCATTTAGACCATTTCATGTTGGAAAAAATAGTAGGAAATGATTTGGGAAAGAATATAGTTTGGCAGTTTTGAAGGATAGATAGGAAGAGGTATTTCCGTCTAATTTGGTTTCAAATGGCACTTTGTCGATGTTTGCTCAGGGTATTGATATGAAAATGGCATAATTTTTGAAGCTTACTCTCAAAATAGTACATTAATTTTTTTAGTAACCAATCGTCTTACAGTAGAAAAGGCACTGGACTTGGGTCAGAAGACACGGAATCAAATCCATCCTTTATACCTTTAGAATCAAATATTCTCAGCCTCAGTGCCTTCATCTTTAAAAAGGGGAAAGCACATCCAAATCACATAATTATTTTTTAATAGGAAATAAGTTAGATGAAAAAGTATCTAATGTGATGCTGAACATATATATATATATATATGTATTCAATAAACTTTTAACTATATCAAGATAAGTGAATAAAATTGAAAAGATATTTTTAATTGCAAGATACCTGTCTCCATTCTAATACAATCAATCTACCCTCTTCTCATGATAGTTCATCAGACTCTGTTCAGTAAACTATTCAAATACTTGGCCCCAAAGTTATCAAATTACACATCCCATATCATTTCTAGGTTACAGTGAAGTTCTCAGAGTCCCTGAGGTTATTCATCCTGAGTTGCAACTTCAGGGTTGACAACTACAGAAAGTTTAAAAATACACTGACTTCTGAATCAGCATCTTCTTCTTAGAATATAGACAGCAAATCTGGTTGGCAGTTATTATCCTATCATTCTTCTGCCATGTTGATGCTCTATAATGACTCCATGGAAAGGAGTAGAAGCCATCCTACAAATAAAAGCAAAATTAATAAAAGAATGCAGGGTAATTGACAGTTTTGCTACAACAGCATTTAACTTGTATCCTTTAATACTTACTCTTCACTCATTGATTTTTAGGTTCACCAATTCTTTGTTCGAATTCTCTATTTTACTTTTGGATTGTGCAATGATATTTCATTTGGGTAATTTTCCAGAATCACCCTTTATTATTTAGTAAGTGGCATGCAGCACAGATGGATATGAGCAAGGTCTCTGTATAAATGCCAGCAATGAAGGTGGTAACATTGCCCTGAGAGTTTTGTCATGAAACAAATCAGATAAAGAAGAGAAAGCATTGCCAAAGCTGGCCACAGCAGAGGAAGTGGATCCAATAATAGACATCTCAATGGATATGTATACATGATTCAATATTGTGTGACCTTTCCTTTCAAACTCACTTTCAGAAAATACATTCTAAACGGGTGCCTAGGAGACTGCTCTCTACTCCCTACTCACTTCCCCAAAAGGAAACACTATTCCTTTGTATCTCAGTCATCCAATAAGTACACTTGTGAAAAGCATTTGACCAATGTTAAAAAAGGAAACTTTAATTCTAATGCTGTTAAAAAGAGCTCAATCATAGCCTACATTTTTTCCCTCAGTTTATCCCTATTCAAATATTGCTTTGATATATACTGTTACTACATTGCTGTGATTTCCAGAGCTTCCCAGAAAGTAACAATTTGGGCTGTTAAGAGACCCAAGCATTTGCAATATTTCTTAATGCAAACTGTCTCTATGGAGACCTA
>RJWJ010042952.1:0-12802 GCA_004363605.1 Indri indri | reverse complement strand
ATTGACAAAATTATGAAGGGAGGGACTTTGTCAGAGGCCTACGGAAAGAACACAGTACTGCCCAGAGTTCTGGCCGACCCACCTGTGATGTGGCTGGTTACAGGTGCGGCAGGGCATTCATGGAGCGGCCAGGCCCTGAGTGAGGCAAGACTCCTGGAGTGGGATACAGTGGGCGGGGGGAGGTCGGGGCATCAGAACTAACCACAATATTTGGAAGTACAGCCAGCCGCACAGCTCATGGCACCCGTGGACTCTGCCTCTGGAGGGTGTGTGAGGGGGACAGCATGTGGCACACGTGGTTACGGGAGCAGTACGTATAGCCACGGGCCCGCCACGTGTGCAGTGTGCCATGATCTGCCAACATAAAACAATTCCACACGAGACGGGGAATGTATTTCCAATTCTAGCAAAGACGTCGTAGTGTTGGTGACATTCCCATGAAAGATGGCTCTCGTGACAGTGTGGCAGTTAGAGAAACAGGAACCGAGTAGTAGACCTTGAAGGACAGCTGCAGAGGCATTAGGAGAGAAAAGAGCAGACAGAGTTTCAGGGGAGAGAGAGTGAGGACATCGTGTGTTGCAGATGGAAGGGACCATGCAATAAATGCAGGTGCCATGGCAGACCTGCTGGCCTCTAGATGACTGTCTTTGGGTCTGGTAGGGACTCTGGTCCAACTTGCTTTGGCCAGGGTAAGTGGGTCATGTGACATGCAACAGCAGCTTATGTGAGCAGAACTGCATCTGGCCGTCTTTCTCGGAAGCTGAGGATGTGACTGGCATCCAACACATCACTGGATTTCTCCAGTACATGCTGGTCCCGTAACCACAGCACACCAGGGACTTGGTTGCCAGAAGAGAATTGTGCATGCGGTAGAATGTGCACTAAATCAGGAGTCACGATGAACCTGCTGAGGAATCTGTAATTAGGACAACTTGAGAGAAACCTTCCTGGATATGAGATGATCAGCTATGTGACCCAAAGTCGGTCCCATTTCTGTCGTCATGCAACTCTGCAAAAGACAACCAAATAAGGATAAATATATAGCAGGGCTTGAAATAGTACATCTAATTCTACTGTACATCAGTCTATTTTGGTTTCTCAACTACACCAATTCAGAATGTACTTTGGGGACTGCATTTTTCTTCCTAATTGATTGGAATGAAGTAGATTATTCATGACCATTTTGGCTCCCCCACCCCACCCCGGCAAATAGCTCTTTCTTCTCTTTTAGAATGTGAAGAATAGCTCTAAATTTGACATGGGAAAGAGATATTATTGTTGGCTTAAGTAGAAGAAAAGCTTCAACTCCTTCATGAAATCTGGTTTTTGCTATTCTGACCACCCCTCTGGTTCAGACAAACTGCAGAGTGGAGACATCACTAAATTTTAGGTCTGATCATGAGTTGCAGGAGAAAGGGGAGACATTGCTCTCTGTCCTCTACAAGGAAGAGCCTCGCTTCTCCAAACTTATCTAGAATTATAGAGTTTGGAGACTAGGAAGAATCCTAGTGACAGAGACATTCAGTATTTTCTCAAACAATAGTCTAAGGTACCCGAGCTCAGGAGATGCTCCCAGACAAAGGATTCCATTATCAACTGCTTATCGTGCCTTCCTCTTGAAGACTCTGAGACGCCCTGAGGCAAAGAAATCTGCTAGATCTTGTTTGCCAAATATTTGATCACAAAACCTGTTTATTTTCCAGGTAACACCCAATAGCTTTTGGAACTGGTATGCCATGAAAAAGTGCTGATCTATTCAATCCTTCCCTCATTTTATAGAAGAAGAAAATGCAGCCCATGTAAGAAATGTGGAGAGAGTCCCATCCCCATTACTGGCAGGGCTGGGAACTAGACCCTGGCTTCCAGACAATGAGCCCAGCTCTTTCTGTCACCTTGAAAGAGGCATTGTGAACGGTAGCTTTGATATATCCCCTAGCACATTTTCATTGTCTGGAACTTGAGGTTGCATTTATTTATAGTGCACTCAGCAATGAATCCATCAAATGCTTTGAATGTTTTAAAAGGGGCATTGGGCCCTGTACAGTTGACCTAAATAAAACACCATCCTCTAAATGACATGTCATTTACTATATAGTGAAATATTTTATCAGGCTATATAATCACATTCTAAGAGGTTATTACTTTTATAAGCAAGAGTAAATCAAAGGAGTCAAATCTCAGTAAAATGTTACTAAATGTAAGTATACTACCCAGCGAGAAGTAACTGTAGACACTTCTCTTGCAAGGCAGAGAAGAATAGTTGGTGAGGCAAAATTATAAAGATTTTTCCAAAGGTCACATATATATTTTTTCAAATACTGTAAATTCAAGTAGTTTGAGCATGGCACCACGCTTCAGAAGCAACGTTTTTCTGACTTATTCTCTGAATCCCAAAGGCACTTTGAATCTATACACATTTTAGCATTTCTTTAGCAATACAATTGTTTCTGAGACTCTAGGCTTGGATACTTTGAAATCTTTCTCAAGATATTTTTCTGAGTTAATACACTTGACATATGAAATATACTTCTAAAAGTTAGGATATTGTTAATTGGTTTCTAGCCTCTGGACACCAAATTTCCAAATACCATGTTTCCAAAGCCAGTATTGACCCATGTGGTACCTTTTTGTGAGCCAGAAAAGGTACCCCTTTCCTGGGGCAGCTGCACCCCAGTACCAGAGGACGAGGCTCAGTGAGAAGAACACAGGCTGGATTCCAGCCTCCCCCTAATTACCCCCCTCCTGAGATGGACCCCTCATGCAAATGAACAAGTTGTATAACTAAAGGAAAGGGCTGGCCGGGCACATTGACTCACGTCTGTAATCCCAGCAGTTTGGGAGGCCAAGGCAGGAGGATCGCTTGAAGCCAGGAGTCCAAGGCCAGCCTGGGCAACAGAGCAAGACCCCATCTCTAAAAAAAAAATTTTTTAAACAGTTAGCTGGGTATGCAACCTGTAGTCCTAGCTACTCACAAGGCTGAGGCAGGAGGATTGCTTGAGCCCAGGAGTTTGAGGTTACAGCTATGATCATTCCACTGTGCTCCTGCTTCTGAGTTCTTTGCCTGGGCCTCAGGTACTGAACCTACTACTAGGAACTAGCTGCTTCCCACATGTCCCCTCTGAATCCCAAGACGGGACAGTCCAAGTTCAGGATCTGTGCAGACCAGTCTCCTCGGTCCTCTATATCCACATGTACAATAGTAGTTGATATTCAGAGGAGTGACTTGAAGCACTGCAAATTTTGTAGTAAACCATATTTTACCTGTTAAGGCAGAAAGTAGAATTAATTAGAAAGGATACCAACCACAAAAGTTGAGACAAAAAGATGTTTTGGTGAAATTCTCACTTACTTAGAAAATTAAGGTCATGGAACTATAAGCTCCAATGAGCCAAGGACTGTGCCTCTTTACCAGAGCAAATCTAGCACCTAAGACCATAGTAGGTGCTCAATAAATACTTGCTGTGTGAATGAAAAATAAAGTCAATCTAAACACAGTATTTGATCAAGAAAGGTTTTAGTACTTTATGTAGTCACTCTTCATCATACATGTGATAGAACCTGTTTTTAAATCATTTTATAGTTTGTAACCTTTAATACATCAGAATAAGAGAGGATAATAAAAATAAATACAATAAACATAATATGCATTTAATGACACAAGTGGTTGATATCACAGATTTTAATAGTAAATACGAGCATAACACATGTCCTTGTATGTGAAATACTGGCAAAATGATAATGCATAGATGGAAATATATTTTACTTTGGGGAATGTTTAAAAGGTTTTTCTATAACTGGGATGCACATAGGACTAAAAATAATAATGCTTTATATTGCTAGAATACTTGACAGTTTACAAAATGCTTGAACACATGTGATCATATTTGATCCTCACAAGAAGATAGAGGAACGTACGTTAAAGGAAATTATATGCATCACTCTTCTATAAGAAAATATCTAATAGCTTATGAAATATAACAGCTTTCAAAAAGATTTCTGGTCTATCATTAACAGTAACAATTCAACTAATAGCATAGAAAAAGATAGAAAGACGCACTCTACCATAAAGAAAAATTGAAAGGAGGAATCTATGATGGCAACTTTCATTTGCTGTGATAAAGACAGACCTATTATTCAACCCAGGGCAGTGACGGAACGCACTCCTAAAAGATAAGTAATGACATACCGGAAGTGAGTAATGAGGCTCGAGCTTTGGAAGTCTAGTTTCAAATCACTCAAGAGGAATTATTACCATCCTTACCATTTATATCACATAGTATTGATTGTCGTAGCGCACTTCAAAGTGGCTGTGGCTCTGGGAAACCAGAGCAGATATTGGGAAGGATTCAAGAGGCCAACGGAGGGAGGCAAACGCTCCGTGCTCTCTCAGGCCGCCATGGTGCCTCGGTCGGATGCTCTCCTCGCCCTGTTTCCCCGCTTTCCAAGAACATTGTCACCCTGTGTCCTGCTGGACAGTTTGATGAGTTACCTTGGAAATCTACATCATATTTCTATTTGAACAGAAAAATCCATCTTTTAAAGAGGGTGGTATATTTTTTTAAGTATTTTATTGTTTTCCTTCCTTTTTTTTCCTTTTCACAAAAGTAATATATGTCTCTTGTTCAACATTTTCTAAACATTATGGAAATATGTAAAAAATGTTGCTTTGGTCAGAATTCTACTTATTGATGCAGAAAGTAGAAGAAATACAGATAGAAAATTCACCTTCCCCCTCCTCAAGGTAACCTCTGTGCATAACAGTGTGAAGTCCAGCATGTCTTGTCTTCTATGCACACGCTTAGACAATAACTTTTAAAGATCTCTGCACTATATTTTTGACAACTATCTCATAACAAGCAGCAGTGAGAATGATTTGACCAATATATGACCCTTAACAGATTTTAAAAATAATTCAGCCTCCTACTTTAAACATGGAGAAACTGACACTCCAAAGAAATGTTTTAAAACTTAACGAGAGAAAAGATCCATCAGTATTTGAAACTAGCTAAACCTAAGGCTGTCCACATTCTAGGAACTATAACGCTAACAGGTTTCTAGCTGTTAAAATTTGATATAGAATCTACAGCAGCCAAAGAGTTTGAAATAAGAATGTGGTCAGATGTGTTGTTGGTATGGACTTTCAGCTGACTCAAACCAACACCAAAATAGCAACAGCATCTGTCTCTGATAAACTTGCTTTCCCAGCAGCCTCCTTTGCTTGTGAGAGATTTCTATCGCATTTTCCTAAAAGGGTATCATGCTTCCATTGACAGGACAGTCCTGCTGGCATTGTATGAAGCACTGAAGCTCTGCAACTTTCTAATCTCTGGTTTCCACACTTGGAAATGCTCTGTCTTGCTGGGTTAGAACTAAAATCCCTGTCTTGCAAAGAAACTGTGCTCTATACATTTGCAAGTCACCTGTTTGGAGCTTGTACCATGCCTTCCCACAGAAACAAGTCTAGGTGGTATTTGAGCATTTGTAGGGCAGGTCAGTTAATCAGATTGCACCCAAAGTATAATATCTAACTTTGTGCATTGTAGAAATATGAGATCTGGGGTAAGATTGTCTTTAAAGACTGTTTTCTTCCAGCGTTCCAACTTGGGATGCTTGGAATGTGGCCCTAATCTCAGAGCCAAGGACGACCCTTTCTCGTGTTTCATAGGCTCCCAAGGCTGTGGAAACACCATCTCCAGGACCTAGCACAGGGCAAGCCACAGGGCAGATGCCTGGGGCCAGTAAGGAATGGGGTTGCAATACCCCCCACAAACATACCTTGTCCAAGGACCTCTGCGTCCCCTCTCTCCTTGGCACTTATCCCACAAGGATCATCAAAATGCAAGTTGCTCACCTAAGACTAAAGAGTAACCACTGGTTTGCTTCAGTTGCCTTTTCAGACCTATGTATATGTGGAAAAAGAGGTTTCAAGTAAAAAAATAGGAAAACTGTCTTTTACTCTGGGGAATCAGAATGCAGGTAGAGGTTTGTGAGCTGCATCATCCAGGATACAAGCAGACAGGAGTCCCACGGGGTTGCCAGTTACTCGGGAAATGGAGATAGGCTCTGGAGCACAGGATTCCATAACTTCCCTAGATTTAAAAATTATTATCTCCCTTCTGCTCCTTACGGTGAATAGTAATATAATCCTTATAATGTTTTGGTACGTTTTTGGAGGGAGACAGCAAGGGAGAGAATGGAGGCACCTGTATTTTGCCCCCCTTAACTGTCCTGGGAAAACAGATTTCCAGGTGTTCAAGCAGATGGTGTGGATTTTAAGAGATATAATCTGTAAGAGTAAGGCACAGAGAAAACATTCTCAAAATGGACCCAGCAACAGCAGCATCACTTGGGAACTTAGATATACACGTTCTCAGGCCCTACTGAATCAAAGACTCTGGAAATGGGCCCAGAAATATGTGTTCAATGAGCCCTTCCAGGGGATTCCAGTTATCAAGCTCACACTTGAGGACCACTTGCACAGTGGATAAGGAAGGATCTGCTTTAAAATCCTGGCTCTGTCACTGAACAGCTGTGTGAGCTTGAGCAAGTTAGTCTTTTGGAGTTTATGGAGAGGATTAAATGAGATAATGTATTTGGAGCACTTACTGCAATGCCAGACGTATAGAAAGCACTCAATAAATGTTAGCAGCTATGGTCACCATTGTGTATGAGGGGAAGGAAAAAGGATAAGTCTTTAAGACCTTCAACTAGTTAGCATGGCATTTGTCAGCTTAAAGGGGCCTTTCAGATACTGATACTGTGCTTTCAAGGAATCCAAAGGTTGCATACATTCTGTGTGATCTCATCTGCATAGAAATTTGAACAGAGCAGTAGTTCTCAATGCTGCTTGGTCATCAGAACCACTGTGGAGCTTTTAAACTCTGCCTGCCCTGGATGTCCAGACCCATAATCTCCAGTGGTAGACACCAGGCATCTATAATTTTCAAGATCTTCATAGGCAATGCTGCAAAACAGCTGCTGGAATCAAAGGTGGTACTAACTAAAGCTTACATTTATTGAGTATGTATTTGTACTAGGCACTATGCTAACTTCTTTATATACATTGCTTTATTGAATTTTCACAGCAATCCTGTGGGGTAGATACTATCGGTTTATTTTACAGATGAGGATACTGAGGTATAGAGGGGCTAAATAACCACCAGGTTCACACAGCTGAGAAGTGGTTTAGGACCTGAACCCAGGTTTGAGCTACTAACTGCATTTAACTGATGCAAAAACTGATTCATTCATTTACTCATTCATCCAACATGCATTTATTGTGCATGACCAGGTAATGCCTGAAAGCTGGGGAATATAAAAAGGAATATAGATTCCCATCCCCAGCCTCAAGAAGCTCATGCCCTAGAGTGATGGGCAGGGTATAGGGGAGGGAGCTAGACTGCCTCATTTTAAAAGATGATGTCATGCATCTCTGTTTGAGAGGCTGAAAAGATTTTCTATGACCACTAGCCTTCTCTTAATGGCCATTTACAGAATCCATCCCTGTGAGCCAAGCAGCCTCCCAGACTGAAGGCCAGGCCTGCTGGCTGCAATTCCTTGGAGTGGGCCTCTGTTCTCCTCATTGGATTGTACCATTCATTCAGTCGTCTTGTTAGCCACCTACTCCCTGGCCGTAGGACCAATCAAACTGGGGGTATGGAGGCCCATCACCACAGAGCTGGAAGGCTGGATCTTTTCCAGGGATAAAGCCTGTCACTTACACTGAAAGTGACGACTGTTACGAAATTTCCCAGAAAAGGACAGAGAAAATACTGAGGCCTGCTTTTGAAAATTGTGGAATGTTAGCGCTGGCCCAATCTTCGGACATAGCAGTAAGGCTGACCTGGAAACTGAGCTCCGGGGTCTCACGCCAGGCTGGCACTGGGCTCCTGGAGCAATCTGCGACCCCTCGCTGCCTCCTAGAGTCAGGGCTGAGCTATCTCTCAAATAGACAAATATTACAGTCCAGCACTGATCACCTTGGAGAAGGCAAATGATCCTCCCTGGTAGACGGCCTTGGAGGACACCGCCCCCGGCACTGGTCTGGGGACAGTGCTTGCAACCACCACATCTTTCCGCTGTGGCGGAGGAGAGGTTGGGAACAGCAGCCATACCCGGACCACGTATTCGGGTTGCACAGAAGGAGGTGGCAGCGGAACCTTTCTTCTCCGCCTGGCTCTCGCTTCCACACGGGCCCACTTGGCGCCGGACTCAGGAGTGGGGACTTAAACATGGAGACGGCGGGCGCTGGGACTGGGGAGTCCTCTTCTCGGCTGGAGGCTCCGGGGTCCACCGACAACCGGCTTTTCCTGGTTAAAGGTGCGGTGTGAGGAGGTGCGGGTGTCAGGGCGAGCTCACCTAGGCCTTGGCCTGCGCCGCAGCGGGCATTCTCACACACATACCTCTCTGAGAGCCCTGAGCTTGGGCATGTCCCTGAGTTTAGCCCGTGGGGCCAGGCAGCCCAGGCCCAGTAAGTCGCTTGCGGGGTGAGGTCTCCCCACCTCCGCCCCGGGCGAGAGGCAGATCCCCCGAGCTATTCTCTGGTGCGTGTCATATTTCCCCATCACCTGCAGTCTTTCTCGAGCCCTGCCTTTTCTAATTGCTACTATCTCTATTTTCCTGCTCGGGAGAAACTTCACGCCGCTGTCCTGGGGGAGAGGGGAAGGGAACCTGCGCCCACTCTCTGCACTTGGGAGACGATACCTCAGAATGATCCCAGGAACCAGAGGTCGTGAGGTCACGCAGGTTTCACAGTCGCTATCATTTACCATTGACAAGAGCTGCTTAGCCATGGTTTTTTCACTTTCAAAAGTGATTTTGACTGTAATTTGAATAGTATCTGAGAGTTACCTGTGTACATCTTTTTAACTTAATGTTTTGTTTTGTTTTTTTAAATCCCTCTCCGACCTCTTGGCAGGTGGAATTTTCCTAGGTACTGTTGCTGCAGCGGGAATGCTGGCTGGATTCCTCACAACATTATCATTGGCTAAAAAGAAAAGCCCTGAATGGTTCAATAAGGTTTGTGACACTGAAATCCATTCATAGCATTGTTATTGTTTACAGTAAATGGCAGCTTTGTCCACAGGGAAAGTAAATGTTGATGGCCTTTCACATTACTTTAAGAAGTAAACTTATATATACCTTATGGATTCAAGAGCTGTACAAATTAATCGATAGTCTTTATTTTTATTTAAAAAGAGGTACTTAATTATGTACTTTCTAAAAATTTTAGCAGAACAAGACTTTGAAAGTTTATCCAGTACATTTCCTATTCACAACACTTTAAATCTGAATCTAGGTAATTCACTATCAGTTGTAGGAGCCCCGATATTTTATGTACCATTTAGAAAGAAAAAGGATGGCAGTTAAAATCTTGACACAATACTGATTGCAAGATGCATCTCTATTTCAAAGATGTTGAAATAAAATGCATCTTAGTACTGATGAAAAATGTGTTGCTTCTTGAACACAGGGACTATATATACTTGTTCACTGGTGCAGCCCCACCCTAGAAAAGTGCTTGGCTCACAGTAGGTACCCAGCAAATTTTGGTTGAATGACCATAACCTACTTATGGCAGAAAATCTTTACTCCATGAGCAATATTGAGCAGTTGTCCTCTGGTGTTGTGTATCTGATTTCCCTAGTTGATGAGAAACTTTCTACATGTTACTTGTATTGTCCTCCCACCCCATTTTGCTTATTTATTCATTACATTGCTTCAACAGATGTTTACTTCAGATCTTTTATGTGCCAGGTATTGTACTAGCTAGGTGCAAGGGATAAGAAAATGACCAACACATCTGCCCCTCAGGAAGCTTAGCATCTGGTGTGGGAGACAAATATTCACACAAATAGCTATATGATTTGATGTGTGCTATGGAGGAAAGGTGTTGTGTGAAAAATATAAACCAGTTGAATTTCCACTTACATTTATCTTTAATAATCATAATTGAGCCTTATTAATACTGTAGTGGCAAGAGACAACATTTAAAGTGCATTTGGGTCTCCGAATACTCTCAGGGCTCATATGGAGCCACCCAAATCACTGCTAGGGACCTTGTGGGTCGTTTCTCCCTATATTCCAGAATATTTTCAGAGCAGAAATATATTAATATTTTATGACAGTAATCAGTAAAACCTGACAGATAGTAGTGCTTTAACAGTGTGGAGTCTGGTTGATTTGTAAGCCGAAGTTATCATGTTAACCCTTGGGTTATGGGTCTTTTTAAGAATCTGATGAAAACTAGGGATTCTCTCAGGAAAAGAAAAAAACACAGATATTTACAACTTTTCATTCTATTTTGTTGTTCTGAGATTTGACCATCACATACACCCCTCATGGTTTAACACAGTGGTTTTCTTTTTTTTTTTGAGACAGAGTCTCACTGTGTTACCCAGGCTAGAGTGCCGTGGCATCATCCTAGCTCACAGCAACCTCAAACTCCTGGGCTCAAGCGATCCTTCTGCCTCAGCCTCCCAAGTAGCTGGGACTACAGGCATGTGCCACCATGCCCGGCTAATTTTTTCTATATATTTTTAGTTGTCCGATGAATTTCTTTCTATTTTTAGTAGAGACGGGGTCTCGCTCTTGCTCAGGCTGGTCTCGAACTCCTGAGCTCAAACAATCCGCCCGCCTCGGCCTCCCAGAGTGCTAGGATTACAGGCGTGAGCCACTGCGCCCGGCCAACACAGTGGTTTTCAAACTGTGGTCCACAGAACCCTGGTGATCCTTGATCCTTGGGTCTGTAAAGTCAGAACTTTTTTTTCATAATGATACTAAGACACTTGCACTGATGGTATAGAGGCAGCGAAGGGTAAAACCGCTGGTGCCTTGGCATAATGAAGGCAGCGGCACCAAACTGTACTAGAAGTCATTTTGTTCTTCATTACAATGTACCCATAGTGAAAAAAAAAAAAAGAAAAAAAAGCCAGTATTACATAACAGTGTCCTTGTTGAAGCAGTAAAGGTATTAATTTTATTAAATCATGATCTCTTTTTTAATAATCTATGAAGAAATGGGAAATATCCATAAAGCACTTCTACTTCATACTGAAGTAAGATGGTTTTCCTCTAGGAAAAGCAATTCTAGGATTGAGTTGTAAGCTGAACTTGCTGCTTTTTTCCCACGGAGGATCATTTTTACTTGAAAGAACAACTGACAAACTATGGTTATTTAAAAGTGGGTATTTGGCAGATATTTTCTTTAAAAATGAACAAAATGAGCTTATCTTGCTTTCAAGCAAGCAATTGTATTTGTTGTCACTGACAAAATTCAAGCTTTCAAGTGAAAATTAGATTTTAGAAAACTTTTATGTGCCATCATGAGCTTGATGGCTGCTTGATACTTAACAGCTTTGCTGATGAGATTTTATGGTGAGATTAATGATGTGATTGTTCTATATTGTTTAATAAATGGTGTCACCTATAAAAAGATCTGTATAATTTGGCAAGCCAGTACCTTCCAAATGAGTGTGATGCGTGGAATAAAATGTCCATTCAAAGTGCAAAATAGACTGCTGGATTTTAATGTAACAAATTACAAAAAAATTCATTGACATGACTTCAGATTCCATATTGCACCTAACCTGTAAGAAGCTATGTGTCACATTTTGGTGTATTAAAGAAGGAAAGATATTAAAATATTCCCCCCTTTCCAAAGATATCTGACTAAGGCCAGATTTTATTCATAAACTTTAACCAAAAAAAAAAAAAATTGCAACAGGTTGAATACAGAAGCAGATATGAAGATCTATCTGTCTTTTATTAAGCTAGACATTTAAAAGATTAACAAAAATGTAAAACATGCCTCTCATTGCACTAATTTCTTTTTGTTTGGGAAAATAAGGTTATTTTTCATGAAAATGGGTTTATATTAATCTATAATGGATTTACTATTTTACAATATATAAATAAAATTCAAGAATGTCTTGATTTTAATTTCTAATACATTAAATATTGATAAATATAACCTACATTATTGAAAATCTTTGGGGTCCAAGTATAAGGGGATCCTGAGACCGGAAAGTTTGAGAACCACTGTTTGGATGGTTAAATACGTTACGTAAGGTTCTGCTTCCCTCTGGGAAAACATTTGAATTGGAGCATTACCACTTATCCGGACTCTGTTTTAGAGGTAAAATGATTAGTAGAAGAACTCAGATTTTAGAGCACACAATTAGTGAGTTTATGTGAGCAAGCACTCACTTGTTTCAGAATACCACTTAGGTAGTGTACTTCAATGTCGCCACCTGGAGGTCTTCTCTAACACGGTAACAACAGTATGTAATGTTTGTGTGCTGCCCAATGTGCTAGCTGCTCTTCTGAGGGCTTTACTCATTTAACCCCCATCACAGCCCTATGAGGCACCGTTATTAGAAATTTTCCCCACTAAAGAGCAGGAAACTGAGGCACAAATAGATTAAGCAACTTGACTAATATGGTAATCACTCCATCTTCTGTTACTTCTGGGAAATAAATGATACTATTTTTTGCAATATTGTTATTTAAATAGACTTCTGTCCACTAGCTAATATAGATACACAAATACAACCCAAAAGGACTTTAAAATGATCAGCTTTTCAGTTGGGGCCTGCCTATATTTCTTTTATTTTCAGGAGGATAATCATCCTCTTAATGTCTTACTTTCATTATCTTAGCTCAGTCTCATGCTACAAAACTGAGAGTTGAAAAGCAATAGTAAGTACTGAATGAACATTCATTTTTCTTTGTAATTCCTTGAATAAACAAAAAGAGGAAGGTGCAAGCTAAGGTGGCCAAATAATCCACTCTTGAGCTTCCT
>RJWJ010042951.1:0-12807 GCA_004363605.1 Indri indri | reverse complement strand
TTGTTTTGGTCCCTTGCTGGGGTTTTTATTCCCTAGTTGCCGGTTTCTCTGTTGGTAGTTGACCGGAGGTGGAAATGCAATCCTACCGGATGACCTGAACCGGTCTGGCAGGGAAAGTCACTGGGTTGTCAGCTATTGGTCAGTGCCAAGGCCCCAGGAACTGGCGCTTGTCGCAGAGGGGGAGAGGGGTTTTATGTCTGGCTGCTGCAAGCTCACAGGCCGTGGGAAAGACGCTGGCCAGGGGGAGGGGCTGGCTCACCCGTCTGCCCAACACCCCAACGCCTTCAGCTTCCACAGGCTGAAGGAGGCCCTCAGAGTTCCCTCTCAGCTGGGGAGGCACTCAGAATTCACCGCTCAATTAATCGGGCCTGGCTGATTAACTTTAAGTCCTGGAAGGGCCGAGCTGGTTGCGAGGGCTCCCAGGCTGGGGGAAAGAAGCCGATCCGCACTGTACCGCGACCTGCTGTGGGCCCTGAGCTGGCGTTGGCCCGCCCCCAGGGCTCTGGCTCCAGAGGGAGCCGCTCAGGGGCTGGGAGGTACCCGATCAGGGAGTCAGTCGGGACACCAGGGTGTCCCACCGTCTCCTTTATGTCTCCCTCCCCAATCTCACGCCAGACCAGCAATAGCTCTCATTTTTACTGGCCCACCCTGAGCAGTCCCAATCGCCAGCGGCAGTTTCCAGGTTAGAGTCCTCTACTCAGTAATCACCTCCCCGTTCAAGACCCGCCAGGTGCCAGAGACCAGCTTCCTGACTCCTAACTGCCTCGGCGGTAGCCCGGACCGGCTCCTCCACTGGCAGGTGCAGTCCTGACGGAGCTCCGGAAGTTCAAGTTGCCTCCAGCTCATATCCCCTCACCGCTGGGCCCCACGTTTCCTGACACAGTTCTACATCCACTTCACACAAGCCCCTGCCTCTCAGTGGGCTTGTAAGTCTGTGGGGAAGCTAGACGGTCTTGTGGGGGACTTATCCCGGTGCACTTACTGACCCGGCTGGCGCCGCCGTCTCACGCTCCACTCTCTATTGTCTGTCCGCGCTTTCCAGGTTTTGCATTCCAATCTCCCGTTCGCCTTATTCTTTTTCCAGATTTGTGTGTCCCCCGCTGAATCTCCACCGATTCACCTTGCTGTTTTTGCAGGAGAGAGATCCGGTCGTGTGTAGCAGACCGAGATCTACATCTCTTTCTCTGGAGGTAGGGAACCAGGAGGCTGCCTTAACTCCGCCATTTTTCTCCCCAGAACCAGGTATGATTCTTTATATTCTAAAAGCACAAGCCACAACCAGAATCATGGGGAAACTGCAGGCCAAAAAAGACAAGGGGAGGATCTTAAAAGCAATTAGAAAGAAAAGACATGGTACTATCAAAGGAATAAGAAACTGACAGCAGACTTCTCAACAGCCACATTAAAGATGGAATCATATCACTAATGCATTCATAGGAGGTGGGAGGGTGTTACCAGGAATGTCATACCCAGCTAAGCTATAATTCAAGAATGAGAGTGAAGTAAAGACATTCTTGAACAAGAGAGAGGGTTGACCACTCAAAAACCATCACTGAAAGAACAACTCAGAGAAGTTCTTCCCTTAAAAGTAAATTGAGCAAAGAAGAAAGAAGTAAGATGCAGCAGAGGAATGTTGAACAAAAGAACTAGTAACCGTGGCCATGAGTCTGAAAAAGAAATAGACTGCATAAAACAGTATAACTGACCAAGTTATAACTAAATATTGGGCAACATTGACTTGTAAGACAAGGTCATTGTATCGTTTGGGGTGAAATTAGAGATAATTAACTTAAGATTTGATAAAATGAAGTGTTCATTAGAAAAATTATGAGGACCTTGATAATTTCAGATCCATTCGTGTGGGTTCACATCCATCAGAAATCTTATCTAAAACTAATTAATGCCAAATTAACCAGGATATATCCCGGGGCAAAAATAACCCTTCAAAACGAAATAAGAGATTTCTTTGTAAAAGACGGTAGAATGAAGAAAGATCAAAGAATCTCCTTTCTCCTAGCATACTTACTAAATAAGTTAAAAATGGCAAAAACCAGAATGCGGAGGAGAGAAGAAGAATAAGGAGGAGGAAGGAAGGAGGAAGGAAGGAAGGAAAAAGAAAAGAAAACAAAGAGGATGATAGTATACAAAAGACAAATGTTAACAGAAAAACCAAACTCTAAAATATTTTAAAACAGTTTATTCTGAGCCAATATGGGTATCCATGGCCCAGGGAAACACAGTCTCAAGAGGTCCTGAGAAAGTGTGGAAAGTGTGCCTGAAGCGGTTGGGTTACAGTTTGGTTTTATACATTTCAGGGAGAAAGGGATTGCAGGTAAAATCATAAATTGATAACATGGGAAGTATACATTGGTTTGGCCAGAAAAGGTAGGACATCTCAAAGCAGGGGTTTACAAGTCATAGGTGAGTTTAGGGATTCTTTAGTTGTCAATTGGCTGAAAGAGTTAAGCTTTGTCTAAAAACTTGGAGTCATTAGAAAGGAATGTTTAAGTTAAGATAAAGGGGGTTTGTTATCTGTTATGTGATGCCATGGTAGAGTTAGGGTGGAAAGTTAGCCACCATATACTGGGTTGAAAAGACCTGGTTAGCAAGACTGATGGCCTGCAGGCCTGACTTAACCCTTGCCTTGCATGGCCTTAGGTCTTGTTTATAATTTGGTATACTATTGTCACAAAGAGACTGTTTTGTCGGTCTTATGATCTCTATTTTAACATTAATATGTGTCAGTTGTTGTGTCTAAACTCCAAAAGAGTATAATGAGGCATGTCTGATCCCCCCCATCATGGCTGGGAACTCAGTTTTTATGGTTTTTCTGCCACCCACCCCAGCCAAGAGGGGGTCCAGGGGGTCCATTCGGTCAGAAGGGGAGCTTAGGATTTTATTTTTAGTTTATGTAGATGACCATTGCAGACTGGAAGAATGCATAAAATGAGGAACAGGTGCAACTAACTCCATGAGTTCTCCAAACCATAGTAAAATTAAGAATATGATTTCAACACAACAAAATTTCAAGGACAAGATGATTGGCAACCAAATATGATGAAAAAGGAGATTACCAAGCTAAGAAAACAAACCAAGAACCCAAAGAACCACTTGGTGGATCAAATAAGTAAATTCAGAAGAGCAAGACACAAAAGAGACATACATATAAATTGAAACGAGCATGGAGGAAGGACTTTAGATAATTACACTAATGCTGATCCAACATTAAGATAATTTACATGCCTTAAGTAAGGAGCCTAATAAACAGAATAGAAAAATACCCACAGATGCAGTATGCAAGAAGTTTCCAGAAATAAAGGAAGAATTGAGTGTGCTCCTCATGAGAACATAGTCTCTACCAGGAAAAATCGATGCATGACAATCAATATTGAGATATATTCTAGCTGTGTTACGATACTTCAAGAAAAATCAAAGCATTCTTTAGGCACCTAGGCACACTTGTGTGCGTGTGTGCGCGTGTGCACATACACACACACACACACACACACACACACACTCAAATCAATCACTTACGAGGGAACAAATTTGTTCTATTTAAATATAGAAGTAAAATGTAAGTCTCCAGAATGTTTCTGGTCCTGGGTGAGATGAAGTACACACACTCTACTGGATGCTGCTATAAAACGTGGACACAGCACATGGGGCAGCTATATGAGGACTCTGAACAGTAAATAGAAGCAAGCAGACTGGGGAAGATCACAATTTGAAGCACCACTGAAATAGCAATGAATTTGCCATTTTCCCCCTTTCAGTATCCTTGCCTCAAGGTAGTCTGAAACTTATATGTGGGCAATGGTGTGGACAGAGAGCACTCTAGCTCTGACCTGAGAAGTGGGAAAATGGAATACTAACTCTCAGAGATAGTGAAGGAAATCTCCAGTTTTTTTTCTTTTCTCCATACTCTCATGTTCCGGCCCACTGGCAATCCTGTGGTAGTAGTGGTGGTGACAGAAGCAGTGACAGTGGCAGCTGCCAGGGGGCTTCAGGTGCTTAAAACTCAGAAGGAAGGTAACTTTCCTCTTTGATTGTGGGAGCTGTGGTCCCAAGAGGGTGGAGGCAAGTGCCCATGATTTCTCTTTTCCCTCTTGGTTTTCCTGCTGCATGACTCCAGAAGAAGGCAAAGGCACAGGAAGTGTGTGACAGAGAAGAGCAACAAAAGCGACAGTTTTCTGGCTAGAAGTTTGAAAAGGGGAATCTCAGGCAGCCAGAAAGTGCTTGGAGGTTGTAGAGAGGGAGGTTCTTGGGAAAGTAAGCCCATGAATCTGTGTATGAACTTCTGGGCTCACCCCAAGCTGCATGTGCATGGATGTGATCCTATACACCATACAAAAGACTTTGAGAATTGAACTAAGGGATATAGACCTTGCCAGCTCCCATAATGATGATCATGCTTAACAGAACCAAATATCACTGCAGAGGCTTTGAAAATGGAACTGACATTAAAATCACTGTACAGAACATGTGGCCCAAACCCAAATGAGTGGGGAAAAAATGAACAGAGCCTCAGGGACCTGTGGGGATATGACAAAAGAGCTAACTTTTGTGTCATCAGAGTACCAGAAGGAAGGGAGAAAGGGGTTGCGGCTGAAAAAGTATTCAAAGAAATAATGGCTGAAAAAATTCTAAATGTGGCAAAAGACATAAACCTGCAGATTTAAGAAGCTGAGTGAACCCCAAACAGACTAATCTTAAAGAAATTTATACCAAGATACATCACAGTCACACTTCTGAAAACTAAAGCCCTAGAAAAAAGTCGTAAAAGCATGGAGAGAGAAAGGACATCTTACCTATATGGGAAAATTGATTAGAATGACAGTATATTTCTCATTAGAAACCCTGGGGGCCAGAGGAAGTGGCACAACACTTAAGTGGTGACAGAAAAGAACCAGGATCCTCTCTACAAAGTGAAATTATCCTTCAGGAATGCAGGGGAAATCAAAACATACTCAGCTGAAGAAAAAGTACGATAATTCATTGCCATCAGTCCTACCCTTGTCTGTACCCTTAGACAAGTTTTCTATATGGGAATCCACTAGGCATGTGGAAAACCTTGGCAGAGTATGACGTGCTCACCAATTGCCTCTGATGTGGACATTTATCATGCTGCCTGATATTGGGAAGATATGTCTCAGAATCCTCCATGAGCGCCTAGTACACGTCTGGTCTGGTCTCTGCCTCCAATCCCTCCACTGAAATTGCTCTTGCTGAAGCCCCCAGCAACACTCGCATTGCCTAATTCACTTAATATGTTTTAATGCTTATCATTCTGGAATTCAGCAAGTATTTCTGAGTTTGTCACTTCTTGCTCAGTTCTCCTGCTGCTTCCTTCTGAACCTTTGCCCTCTTCTCCTTCTGATTTGATTCTCTCCCAGTGCAGCCCCCACCCCCACCCCATCTTCTTTTTCCCTATGCAGACACTCCTCCAGTCTCTTTGTGAGAATGTTCTTCTTTTGCCTACCCCTTAAAAGAAGTTGTCCTTAGTCCCCTTATATGTTCTTTCTATGTACTCTCCCTGCATGGTCTCAGCTACATCTATGGCCTCAAGAGCTACGCTGTGACCCACAAATCTGTAGTTTCAGTACTGACTTCACTCTTGAACTCCCAAGCCACATATACTTTATCTCCATCTGGATATCCCAGAGGCATCTAAAATTTCACATACTCCAAACTGAACTCATCTTCCTACCAATACCCAGACCTTCTCCTTCATCCCATATGTCCAGTAATGGCTCCAAAGTCTGTAGTTACCTCACTCTACCCTTGTGGAGTCATGCCAGAGCCCTTTATCTTCCCCCTCAACACCTTCTCCCCTGCCAACCAACACTCTACTTTTCCACTTGGCTAACTTCTACTCATTCTTCAAGTTTCAGCTTGGACACCATTTCTCCGGAAACATTTTCCAAACCCCAAAAGTCTGTGTAAGGTACTCTTCCTATGTGTTCCTACAGCACTGTCTTGGACCGTTTGTGTTGCAATAAAGGAATACCTGAGGCTGGGCAATTTATAAAGAAAAGCGGTCTATTTGGCTCACGGTTCTGCAGGCTGTACAAGAAACGTGGCACTGGCATCTGCTCAGCTTCTGGTGAGGGCTTCAGACTGCTTCCACTCATGGTGGAAGGTGAAGGGGAGCTGGCATGTGCAGAGATCATATGGTGAGAGAGGAAGCAAGAGAGAGAAGGGGGGAGGGTGCCACACTCTTTTTAACAACCTGCTCTCCCGGGAACTAACAGAGTGAGAACTCACTCATCACCATCAGGAGGTCACCAAGCCATTCATGAGGGATGTGCCCCCATGACCCAGACACCTCCCATTAGGCCCTGCCTCCAACATTGTGGATCAAATTTCAACATGAGATTTAGAGGGGTCAAACAAACCAAACTATAGCAAGCACCTTGAACTTCACCTCTCATAGCACTTATGAAAGTATAGTGTTGTAATTGTCTGGTTCCTTGTCTGTATCTTCCACCAGACTGTATGAAGGGACATGATCTATATTGATGACTAGTATTGTTTCAATGCCTAACACGGGGCCTGTCACATAGCAGGCACTCAATAAATATTTGTTGAAGGAATGAGCAAATGAATTATTGCGTCTCTAGGTAGGCTCACCACTATGAGAAATATATAGTTAGTGCCTATTATGTGCCATTTTACTACCCAAACCTTTTATTGAATCTGTTCCCATGTCTTACCTACCACTGCCATTGTCTTAGTTGAGATATCTATCATTTCCTGAGTGGTATACTGCAGCAGCTTTCTGACTTCAACATCAGTCCTCTCTGCTCTATTCTCCACACAGCTGCCAGTATGATCTTTCTAGAAGCAAATCAGGTCATGTCACTCTCGAGCTGAAAGACCACAGTGGGTTCACTCTAGCCTACAGGGTATTCTAAAACCTGAGCATAGCATAATAGAACTCCCATGTCTTGACTCCTGCCTACCTCTTACCCAGCCACATCTACCACCACTACCTCACCAGCACTTTACTCTCCAGCCTTAATGAACTAATTGCCCTCCCCAATGTCTTGGCTTCTCATCATGCTATAGATTCCTTCACACAAACATTGCCCCCAAGAAGCTTGCCTGATTCACTCCTATTCTTTTGACAAAATGTTTATTGACCTCTCATTATATACCATAACTGAGTGGGATTTATCCCACAAATGTGAGGTTGTTTCAACATGTGAAAATGAATTTATGTAACATACCATATTAACAGAATGTGGGTGGGGGGCACACATGATCATGTTAATCATACAGAGAAAAGCAGCATTTGACAAAACCCAACACCTTTTCATGAAAATAAATTTGACAAACTAGGAATAGAAGGGAACTTCTTCAACCTGATAAGGAGCATCTATGAAAAACCCAGAGATAACATCACACTTAATGGTGAAAGACTGGGTGATTTCCCTCCAGGATCAGGAACAAGACAAGGATGTCTTCTTGTGGTGCTTCTAATTCAACATTGTACTCAAAGTTCTATTCATGGCAATTAGTCAAGGAAAAGAAAGAAAAGTCATCCAGATTGGAAAGGAACAAATAAAACCATCACTATTCATCAATGGCATGTTCTTAGATACCCACATCATCCCTATTTGAATATGCAGTAAATGAGCTCAACAAAGTTGTAGGATCCAAGATCAATGTGCAGCAATCAGCTGTATTGCTATACACTAGCAATGAAAATACACTAACAGCCTGAAAATAAGATTAAGAAAATGATTACTTTTACAACAGCATCAAAAAGAATAAAATACTGAAGAATAAATTTAACAAAAGGTGTGCAAGACATGTGCTCTGAAAATGACAAGACATTGATGGAATAAATCAAAGAAGAACTAAATAAATGGGAAGGCATTCCTTGTTAATGGATTGGAACACTTAATATTATTAAGATGGCTGTAACTTCTAAGACAATATACAGATTCAGGGCGATGCCTGTTAGAATGCAACCTGCCTTCTTTGTAAAAATTGACAAGCTGATCCTAAAATTCATATGGAAGTGCAAGGGACCCAGATAGCCAAAACAATCTCAAAGAAATAAGAACAAAGTTGGAGGACACACACTTCCCAATTTCAAAACTTACTACAAAGCTACGGTAATCCATAAAGTATGGTACTGGCATCATGATAGGTATATTAGGTCAATGTTATACAACTTAGAGTCAGAAATAAACCCATATATTTATGTATAGTTGATTTTCAATAAGCATGCCAATACCATTCAATGGGGAAAAGAATAATCCCTTCAACGAACGGTGCTGGGACAACTGGATAGCCACATGCAAAAGAATGAACCTGGATCTCTATCTAACACCATGTTAAAAAAGTAAACTCAAAATGGACCACAGATCTAAACATAAGGGCTGAAACTATAAAACTCTCAGAAGAAAAGATAGATGTAAATCTCCATAATCTTGGGTTAGGCAGCAGTTCCTTCAATATGACACCAAAAACACAGCTACAAAAGATTTTTCTTTTGACAAATTGGACTACATCTAAATTAAAATCTTTTGTGCAATAAAGGACTCTATCCAGAAAGTGAAAGGACAACCCACAGAATGAGAGAAACATTTGCAAATCACTTATCTGGTAAGGGTCTATTTTCCATAATATATAAAGAAGTCCACAGCAAAAAGACAATCAATCCAATTAAACGATGGGCCAAGGACTTGAACAGACGTTCCTCCAAAGCAGATGTACAAAGGGCCAAGAAGCACATGAAAGATGTCTTGGACCATTTTATGATACTGTAACTGAATACCTGAGACTGGGTAATTTGTAAAGAAAAGAAATTTATTTCCTGCAGTTCTGGAGGTTAGGAAGTCCAAGAGCAGGGCACTGGCATCTGGTGAGGGCCTTCTTGCTGTGTCATAACCTGGCAGAGGGCATCACATGGTGAGAGGGCAAGAGCGTGTGTATCAGTTCAGGTCTCTCTTCCTCTTTTCATAAAGCCACCAGTCCCAAATCCTAGTTGTCTCCCAAGGGCTGCACCTCCAATGAACATCTGAATTTTGGGATTAAGTTTCCAACACATAAAACTCAGGGGGTACATTCAAACCATAGTGACACCATTATACATTTGGGAAATGCAAATCAAACCCACCATGAGATAGCACTTCACACCTATGAGGATGGCTATTATAAACAAAAGAAAATGAAGTAAACAGAAAACAAGTTGTGTTGAGGATGTGGAGAAATCTGGACCCTCATACACTGCTGTTGGGAATGCAAAAGGGTACAGCTCCTGTGGAAATCAGTTTTCTGGTTCCTCAATAAGTTGAACATAGAATTACAAAATGGCCCAGCAGTTTGACTCCTAGATGTAGACTCAAAATAATTGAAAACAGGTGTTCAAATAAAAGGTCGTACAGGAATGTTCATGGCACCATTAATCACAATAGCAAAAAGGTGGAAATTACCTAACTGCCCATCGACTGATGAGTGGATTAACAAAATGTGGTCTGTTCATACAACGGAATGCACATGGATAAACCATAATGAAAACATTATGCCAAGTGAAAGCAGCCAGACACAAAAGGCCATGCGTTTATTGTATGATTCCATCTATAGGAAATCTCCACAATATGCAAACCTCCACAGACAGAAAGCAGATTATCAGTTGCCAGGGACTATGGGGAGTGTGGGGGTGGTGGGGGTGGGGGTGGCAGTGGCATGCATGTGGGTGAGTGTGTACGTGGGAGGTGGTGCGGGGTATGGGGAGTGACTGCTTAGTGGGTACAGGGGTTTCTTCTGGGGGTGGTGAAAGTGTTTTGCAACTAGATGGTCGTGATGGCTGCACAACATTGTGAATGTACTTAATGGCACTGAGTGTACCCACCCTTCCCCACCCCTCCATCTTTTGCACCATGTTCCCATCCAGTAGGAAGTGGGAGTTCCCGCAAGGAGAGGGTCCAGGGGTGAGGGTGAGCAGCACCCTCCCACTCCACGGCCTGCCATTTCTAAGCCCAGGCCTGCTGCCTGCGGGCCACCTGGGAGGCAATGACGCCACCGGGCGTGCATGTCACGCAGCCGGCTCCCCGACCAATGAGGGACTGGTCCATGGTCGTTAGGATGCAGAGTACTGGACCGAGGCCCGGCATCTTGAGAGGCATCGCGTTGAGCTAGGCCGGGCGGAGATACCGCACGCAATGTCCAGCATGCCGGGCATGCAGAGCCGCCGAGGGTCGTCCTGTCATCAGAGCCGGACCCGCTCTCGCACAGCCAGAGCCGAGCTGGCGTTCTCAGTGAGCCACACGGAGCGCATTCTGCGGGAGGGCTACTACGCCCAGCGGCTGAGCTCCTCTGCACCAGTTTTCCTAGCTGCCATAGTCCAGTACCTGACTGCTAAGGTCCTGGAGCTGGCGGGCAACAAGGCCCAGAACAGCGGCAGGAGGCGCATCACCCCGGAGCTGGTGGACATGGCCGTCCACAACAACGCATTGCTCAGCGGCTTCTTCGGGACCACGACGATCTCCCAGGCTGCCCTTGCGCAGGAGTAGCTGCTGACAGCTGGCTCCCAGGCCCCAGCCGTCCTTCCCTCCACCCGTCTGCCACCCACCGAAAGCCAAACTCGCCCCTCTCTCTGGCCACCCAGGGCAACCCCGTCTGCCCTGGGCCTTCGGCAAGTTCTGTCAATAGTGTTTAAAGAAACCCACGGGCCTGCTTGAGTCACTTTCCACTGGAGGGGGTTATGAGACATCCATAGCCAGAGGGAGGGAAGGGCAGGTGGTCCGGGTCTCTGGGTAGGGTGTGGTGGGGTGTGAGTCAGGGATGTCACAGTGGAGCAGAGACATCCATAGCCAGAGGGAGGGAAAGGCAGGCGGTGGGGGTATCGGGGTGCGGTGGGAGTCAGGGATGGCACAGTGGAGCAGAGAAATCCATAGCCAGAGGGAGGGAAATGCAGGCGGTGGGGGTATCGGGGTGTGGTCGGGTGGGGTTATGGATGGCACAGTCAGTGGTGCAGAGGCATCCATAGCCAGAGGGAGGGAAGGGCAGGCGGTGGGGGTCTCTCGGTGGGGTGGGGTGCGAGTCAGGGATGGCACAGAGGAGCAGTTTCTCCCTGTGACGGTGCAGGGGGTGGCCCTGGGTGGGAAGGGCTGGCTGGGGTGGGGGGGCACAGAAGCCTCCCCCATCGGCTCTGAGCAAGTCACGGCCTGCCTGGTGAATTCTCCAGAGTCATGCGGTTCGCTGGGGTGCAGCTCAAGACCATGACTGCGGTGTCATCTAAAGGCAGCCAGGGTTGGGGTGCAGAGGTGGACGAAGAGGTCTGCATGGGCTCCAATGGGGCAGGGACTTTGGGCGGGAAGAGAGGAGTGACGAGCGGAGCAGCCCAGAAATACACAAACACGGAATGAGGGTCACGCAGGGTCACGAGTGTAGCTTTGGTTGTGTGCAAATGGAGATGCTATGGGACGCCCTTAGCAACCAAGACAGACAAGCCGTAACCTGGCAACATCTGGCGCCAGGCCCAGCCCTGCCTGCCTGCGCAGGGACCTGGATTTGATTTGTGTACAGAGCAGGCCTCGGGCCAGGCTCCGCCCCAAGACCCTTGATTTGCATACGCCGCTTGCAGCCGGGCCAGGCCCCGCCTCCAATCCCGCTCTTTGCATATCATCAGGGCAACGGGGCGGGAGAGGACTCCGGGGCGCGCTCCGAGCTCCCCAGGGAGACGCAGGGAACGTCGCGGAGCCTCACCGGTGGCGCCGCCACGTCCAGTGGCTGCGTCAGCGCGCCCGGAGGCGCCTGGGACGGCCAACATGGCGGCCGCCGCGGCCGGTCTGGGCGGCAGCGCGGGATCCGGTCCCGAGGCCGGGGACTTCCTGGCCCGGTACCGGCTGGTGTCGAACAAGCTGAAGAAGCGGTTCCTGCGGAAGCCGAACGTGGCGGAGGCCGGCGAGCAGTTCGGGCAGCTGGGCCGCGAGCTGCGCGCCCAGGAATGCCTGCCATACGCGGCCTGGTGCCAGCTGGCGGTGGCGCGCTGCCAGCAGGCGCTTTTCCACGGGCCCGGGGAGGCGCTGGCCCTTACCGAGGCCGCGCGCCTCTTCCTGCGGCAGGAGCGCGACGCGCGCCAGCGCCTGGTCTGCCCCGCCGCCTACGGGGAGCCGCTGCAGGCCGCCGCCAGCGCCCTGGGCGCCGCTGTGCGCCTGCACCTCGAGCTGGGCCAGCCGGCGGCCGCTGCCGCCCTCTGCCTCGAGCTGGGCACCGCCATGCGCGACTTGGGTCAGCCGGCTGCCGCTGCCGGCCACTTCCAGCGCGCCGCCCAGCTCCAGCTGCCCCAGCTGCCGCTGGCCGCGCTGCATGCGCTCGGCGAGTCCGCCTCCTGCCAGCTGCTGGCGCGCGACTACAATGGCGCCTTGGCCATCTTCACGCGCATGCAGCACCTGGCGCGGGATCACGGCGGCCATCCCGTGCAGCCGCCGCCGCCACCGCTGCCGCCGCCACTGGGGCCCCAGCCAGGACCCGGCGCGACACCCGCCCTGCCAGCCGCGCTGCTTCCTCCGAACGACGGCTCTACGGCTCCTTTTCCCGCAGCCCTGGGCGCCTTCTCAGACGTCCTGGTCCGCTGCGAGGTGTCTCGCGTTCTACTGCTGCTGCTTCTGCAACCACCGCCTGCCAAGCTGCTGCCGGAGCATGCCCAGACCCTGGAGAAGTACTCCTGGGAGGCTTTTGACAGCCACGGGCAGGAAAGCAGTGGGCAGCTTCCCGAGGAGCTCTTTCTGCTGCTCCAGTCCCTGGTCATGGCTACCCACGAAAAGGACACGGAAGCCATCAAGTCGCTGC
>RJWJ010042950.1:0-12810 GCA_004363605.1 Indri indri | reverse complement strand
CTTTCCACAGAGGTTGCACTAGTTTGCAGTCCCACCAGCAGTGTATGAGTGTTCCTATCTCTCCGCATCCACGCCAACATTTATTGTTTTGGGACTTTTTGATAAAGGCCAGTCTCACTGGAGATAAGTGATATCTCATTGTGGTTTTCATTTGCATTTCCCTGATGATTAGAGATGTTGAGCATTTTTTCATATGTTTCTTGGCCATTATTCTGTCTTCTTTTGAAAAGTTTCTGTTCATGTCCTTTGCCCACTTTTTGATAGGGTTGTTTGATTTTTTCTTGTTGATTTTCCTGAGTTCTAAGTAGCTTCTAGTTATCAGCCCTTTATCGGATTTGTAGCATGCAAAAATTTTCTCCCATTCTGTAGGTTGTCTGTTTGCTCTTGTGACAGTTTCTTTGGCTGTGCAGAAGCTTTTTAATTTGATCAGGTCCCATTTATTTATTTTGGTTGTTGCTGTGATTGTCTTTGGGGTCTTCTTCATAAATTCTTTGCCTAGGCCAATGTCTAGAAGAGTATTTCCAACATCTTCCTCTAGAATTCTAATAGTTTCACTCCTCAGGTTTAAGTCTGTTACCCAGCGTGAGTTGATTTTTGTGAGAGGTGAAAGGTGTGGATCCTGGTTCAGTGTTCTACATGACTGCCACCTTTTTATTAGAAAGTAATAAATAAATTGGAAATTCTGCTAAAAACCGTTTCCTCATAACAGTTAAGAAAGTTTTCTTAAATTTGTCTCACTTTTTCTTAGATTCTTAATAACTCTTTATATATTTGGGCACAGTGGACTTTGAAAAGGGAGGGCTAAAAGTAACTTCCTAGTTTTAGCTACTAAACAAAAGCATGTTTTGGAACTCTCTCATAACAGGCTAATTTCCAAAGAAATATACATTTATTCATCCTGAAGGGCTGTGATATTGAGGAATCAGAGGTAAAATTTGACTATTATGTGAAGATAATTTGAGAAATATAAATAAGAGAGTGCTCTGATTAGCACTTGCAGTATGGACTTGGGACTCAGGAATGTCTTGTTCATACATTTCTTGATTTTTTTACTTCCTTGGGTTTTTATAATCAGAGAATGGAAGGACAGGCTAACATATGATGTCTATTTAGCAGAAATGCCAAAGATACCATATAAAAGGGACCCTTTGGGTGTTAAACAATTTGGTTTGCAAATGTCTAGACCTTTTGTTTAAGAATCTAAAAATGACAAATATGAAACATCACTCCCAATAACTCTCTTAAAGTTCAAAGTAATACGAAATGCTGCCTAGGCTTTATAGTCTTATAAATTGCTTGGCTGGGAACGTGTGCCTTGCTGCCGTTTCTATTCAGGGTTCATCATATTGCTGGCACTCCATGAATGTCAACTACCAAGTGTACAGATTTAGGTATCAAAGACTGCTGATGCTGCAAAACCTAGAGATCTAGGAAATACTGAGAAATAGCCCAGCCAGACTCAAAGGATTTGTTTCTTTGAGCTGCCAAAGCTAGTAATGTAAGTGGAAAATATAGTTAATGTAGACAGCTGTCCAACAAAGCCAAGTAGAAAGAACAGGAAACAAAAATATTAAATAAAATAGCAGTGTGCTGACTGGGTTGGGGCTTGGAGAATTGGGTTTAGAATCTCTTGAAGCAGTCTGCCCTGCGAGAGAGTGAAACAAAGATCTTGCAATATTGTGAAAATCTATTTGGTTCCTCAGTGGGTAACCCTTTCCTAAACAATATAGAATTTCTGATGAAGCCTGGGGTTTTGTCCTCTGCTATTACCTGTGAAGAAATTTGCTAACTATTTAATATGTTGGTATTATACTACTATTATGTGATATTGTAAATATTTACCCCTCCCTCATCTACCCACACCCAACATCCTTAAAGATCCAAGATTATTAGCTGTTTTAGTCCATCTGGACTGCTGTAACAAAACACCATAAACTGGGTGGATTATAAACAACAGAAATTTATTTTTTACAGTTCTGGAGGCTGAAAAGTCCATGATGAAGGTGCCGGTAGATTCAGTGTCTGGTGAGGGCCCAATTTCTAGGTTATAGAAGGTGACTTCTCATTGTATCCTCACATGGTAGAGGGACAGACTGGGGTCTCTTTTATAAGAGGACTAATCCCTAATAATATCCCAAAGGACACACATCAAATATCATCACCTTGGGGGTTAGGATTTTGATATATGAATTTGGAGGGGATATAAACATTCAGTCCATTGCATTAGCACTGCAAGTGTAGGGTGTAAGGCTGTGTCTTCTTTCTAAACCCAGGTAGTGACCATTTCTCCAAAGATTCTTCTAGTTAGTAATAGTATAAGAGTCCTATCTTATGCCAGTTATTACCTGAAGTCTGAGCGAAAGCAGGACTGGCTGGCCCTGAAAAAGGACCCTAAGTTCAAGGTCAGCTTGAGAGGGAGGTGAGAGAAACCATCCTCTCCACCCTTCCCCTCTTTGGGCAGTGATTTGAGAGCAGAGCCAGCAAGCAGGAGGCGCTCAGCCTTCATTCTATGACATCTTAGTGCTGGGCTGCTGCAGAGAATCTAAGGCTGGCAATAGCTTGCTTACTATAGAGATAGCTGCTTTCTTAGGCAGTATCAGACACAGTACACAGTGGCTTCGGATGGGAGTAGAACACTCCTGCAGCACCGTCTGCTAAGGTTTGCCCAGTGAAGAGCCCTGAGCCCTAAACCCTAAGCCAGTGGCGTTTAGCTAGAAGGAAGGTGGTCTTCATGGGAAATGTGCCAGGCTTGAGAAGGTCATACACAGCATGGTAAAATATGAGACAAAAGGGCAAACTGGTGACGATTATTAACATCAACATTAATAATAAGTATAATTATGTAATTTAATGTTTTTATGTATTTGCTACATGTCAAGTCTTATACTGACTACTTTAAATTCAATGTTTCATTTAATCCTCTCAGCAACCTTATGAGTTAAGTACTGTTATTCTTCCCATTTTCAGATAAGATAGCTGACAAAAAGAGAACAAGAAATTTGCCTAACAGCTACTAAACATTTGCAACTAGTTTCACACATAGCTCCCATACTCTTTCCACCAACCCATGCTGCCTGTAAACAAACACAGGCAGGACCAGTGAGAAATCAGAAAGCAAGTTGCTTATTATTTCGTCTTGTTGCAGTGTGTTGTGGGAAGTACACACGGCTGTAAAATATTATCTCTACCCCCCAGGAGCCTAGAATGTCAATCCGTGATCTTTCTCATCAATTCCGTTTATGTTTTATTTATCCTTCTATGAAAGCTAAACAGTAAAATTTACTCTATATCCAACCGAAGGGCTTATTTTCAAATTTCTAAAACCCAACATATGTCAAATGTTAGTAAATATTGCTAGACTTACTGGCTATGTTGGTATAACATACTGAGAACAGTGAAAATTACTCAGAAATTGGACTTTTAAATACTTGCTCGATGCCATTTCTTATAACTTATAAGACCAACATGGAAAATCTGTCTCCCATTTATCAATGAAAGTTGATAAACTGGGACTTGATCAGCTAAAAGGGAAGAATATGCCAGGGTCCTTGGCATTTTAGGCAAAAGGGAAGCCTTTAATTGGGTGAGGAAAAGTAGAATTTGAGTTATAACCTCTTCCCCAGGCCATTTATGAGCACACGGTCATTAACATCCATCCCCAGGTTCCTAAGCAGGAAGTAGGAAAAGCAACAAACCAGAGAAAGTTCTGAGCCCCCTTTGAACTTTATAGAAAGGCACTTTATAAATCCTAGGAAAATGAATTTATGTTATAATTCGTCTAGAGTGACTCCGAGTTAAAATTCTTTCGAAAATAGAACCCGTTCCATATACCATATAGAAATCACCTCTCTCCCTCCACCAGCCAGTGTAGCCCGTTGTGTGTTGACTTGTTCTCTGTTGTCCGTTGAGTTCTTTCAGACATCCTTTCCTGTGGACCTAGATTAAAGGTGTTAAGAGATATACCATAAAGAGAAAGATCCTATCCAATAGGAGGCCTAGAGGGTAGGAAAGAAGAATCTAGCCCTTTATCATGAAGTGGAATGAGTAGTCATCCCTGAATGTTGATGAAACAAGATTTTAATCAGCCATGTATGGTCGCAACGTAATTGGCAGTCCGATCTGCTTTCTGTGCAGGGGAGTATATTTGTATGTGCTCATTTTTTTAAAATGTGTTCCAAACCCTTAGAGTTGAGTTGATTTCTTTTTTTTTTTTTTTGCAATAATGATATGCTTTCAGTAGTGTGTCATTTTCTTTACCCTTGTAGAGAGATAACATGCAATTAGAGAGTGATGTCAGCCTGTAACATTTTGGTGTAAAATTTTGGTCACACCAAAATACCGGGCTCCTTAACAAAGCTGGCAGACACATCTTTTGGCAGCAGCTGCTCGCCATGTGATTTAAAACTTCCTGTCACTATAATTGATGTGTTTTTATTCTTTCCATTTCCTGAAGCCTGATCAGAATTAAAATTGCTGTTGGAATTTCCTGTCAAAGCAACTCGCTTATTCGCTGAGCTCTGCACTTTGATTGGACATTGCCTTCAGCAAGAGTCAGGTGGAGATTGCTGGGAATTATCCTCTCCACACAGGTTTGATGGCCACGCACAGCACATCTGCAAATACACACATTGTCCATCATACGGTAAACTTGTCCTGATGGAAACTCCACATGCAGAATGTTTAATGATTTGAATATCAAACTTGGCCACCTGCTGGGGCCTCTGGGTTTTGTGTTAATTGAGGAACTCTCTCAGAGTTTTCAACTGATTGTCTCACCGTTGAATTTTGATCTCTGTAGGAGAGTCTTGGAGCAAGACTCTGCTCTGTCCCTAATTTAGATAACATGAATAAAAATGTTTAATTTCCCCAAGCCCATTTCTCCATCCTTTCTGTGCCCCATATGCTATTTACATATAACATCTTGGGGGTGATTGGGTGTAAAGGATGAGTGGTTCTGAAATACACCCTAGTAGGCCCTTCCTCCCGGATGTGTGAACCGAGATAACTACAAAAATTCAGGTTGGGAGTAAAATAGTAGGCAGTGGAAGGATCTAAATTCTACTTTGTTATTGTTTTATTTAATTTGTATGTCTGAAAGCAAAGTCCTTCTCTGTGCAAAGGAAAGAATCACTGACTTTCCTCAATCTATCTATTGCACAGAGGAATTATTTATTAATATTTATTTCTAGATTATGAGTTTGTCTTCTTTTAAAAATAACTGTTTTCAGATTTCAGCAGGTAAAAGAGAAAAACTTTTGTGGGCTTGAAGAAGAGGTTGATTAAATTCAATGCCCTGAATGATGAGGACTGTTTTCACTTATCTCTGATTAGACCCCAGGATTTTTTTATAGGAATGAGAATCTCTTTATTAAAAAAAAAAAAAGGACAACAACAAACCACCTTTTTGAAAACCATAACACAAAGCTCTGTTAAAAAAATAGAGCTCCTTATTGAAAACTTAATCTGCATTTTTTATCTCTAAGTAAAGCTAGGCTTTTTAATATGAGATTTTCCAAGCACTTCTAAAATATTGTTTTAATCTTTCAAGAATGTGAATTCCATGAGTCTGCGATTTTGTTTTGTTCATTGCTTACCCCAACCACCACCTAGGTCAGTACCTTGCGAATTATAGACACTCAATTGGTATTCGTTAAATGAATGAAGGAACCCCCCCCCCAGACTTGCAAAATGTCAAAGCAATGGGGAGGGGGCCATGTTATATCAGGAGACAGAAAGTCCCCAAGCATAGCAACCTTGCTGTGAATACGGGATCCCAGCCCTGTTTGTAAGTTAGAATCACCAGGGGAGCTTTAAAAATAAAAAATAAAATTAAAAAATGAATGCCTGGATCCCTCCCTGGGCCGTTAAATATGAATCTTCTGTTGGTCACTCTTGGGCTGAAATGATGTCAAGGTCAGAGGTCATTCTCTCCTCAAACCAGATGCCCCAGGGTCATCCCACTCTGGACTGCCAGGTCTGATGTGTTGGTCTCACCAAGTCAGAATCATCCTGGGCATTTTTGATTTATTAACTTGAAGCACACACTCAATCAATTCATGAAAAATGGAGATGGGGGAACAGCAGTTGGTAGGGAGAACAAAACCACTCCTTCAGACACGGTGTGGGAAGAACTAACAAACCACTTTAAAATCACAGGTAAGGATAACCTGACATGTGGAGTGTGTTAGAAACCGCCACTTCCCTTCAATGTTTCCAGCATGTTAGGATATTCAGAGCAGAGGGAAGAAAAATTATATCAAAATTATATCAGAATTTTTTTTTCCATTTTTTTCCAGACCTTTAAGTTTTGAATATTTTATTTTTTTCTATGAATATTCTCCAGGAATTTCTAACTCCTCATTGTTATCTGACCTCTTTTCTACCTGTGTATCTCTTTTACCTTCTTGTTCCCCAAAGCCCCTTATTCTAGAGCAGCCCACAGAAATAGGAGGTAAATAATATGCTTATTATCATGGTAGGCACTTGCCTGTATTATCCACACAAGGAGGTATCTGTTGCACGGAGCACATGAGTTTGCCCTGATGACGGATGGTCTGGAAAGAGTCTGCATGTGTGTTTTGCTGCCTTCTGTGGCCATGGCTTGGGGAATTCATCTGCAGGGGGCGCCTGAGACTCCATGGGTTGGGAGGCCCATCCTACTGCATTTTCAGCAGCTTCCATAGCCTGTGCTCAGCACGCCACTGGAAAGGAATCCTAGTTTTTGTTTTTCTTCAAATTTCCCTTCCCCTTTAATTCTTGTTTCCTTCTTATGACATTCTGCTGTTCTTTGCCACAAACCATTACAAAACAACCCATACAAGAATTTTGCCTCCTCCTTGGCTAGGGTAGAAGGCTCTTTGGAAACCACAAAGCCACATCTCCAGGGAACAGTAGCTTTATTAATATAATAATCACCATCATCATGGCCTGCTTACAATACACACATTGCTTTAGAAAGAAAAATAAGGACAACCTGGGGTTTGCTGGAGAAGCTGCACTTGAGGTTAGAAGTGTATAGTTAAATTTGGAGTCAAGCTGAGGTCATTGCCAAGGAGATTTGGAATTGGAAATCCAAGTGGAACATGGTTGCCCCATGGAAGCTATCCACTCACCATTAAAACTCATTTTGAATGATATAAGATAGGGAAAATACAAGGGTTTGATTCCATAACAGACTTAGGCTTTTCTTGATGTCTTGGCTTATTTGAAAAAGAAGTTCTATGGTATTTAATCTTTGCCATCTATCTTCCATTTCTCACAGAAATCCTAGTAAAAATTGAATAAAAAATTTTACTGGAAGAAGTGTACCATGTATCTTCCATGAGATTTTCATTCTAAATAACATATAAGGGATGTGTTGTACAATATCAAGTAGTTTGTACTTCAGTCCTTCCAAATAAGCTGAATATATTTAATGCAATTTTTCCCCATCTGAAATTGGAATAAAAAGAAAATATTAAATATTAAAAGAGTCTTTAATTTCCTTTTTGGTTATTTCTTGAATGTAGAGGAGGGAGAAAAAAAATAAAGTGTGACAAATAAACAAACCTGGCATGCTCTTTTTCAAGCAACCACATCAGCTTGGATGCAAATGACTCGAGACAAAGCAGCCCAACTAAGTGTGCTGGAGACTTTGGGAAAGGCAGACTGCTGACATGGCAGCCGCTACGTTTCCAGCTGATTTTAGGCCTAGATAACTATCCCTTTCGGCCTAAATGATGCTCTGCAGTAATTGACCAGCGCCCAGCTGGGTTGGAGCGCAGTTCTTTTGGAACCTGTTCAGACCAACTTTGACTGCCTGTGAGTGCTGAGCCAAGATCAGACTGGTTTCCTGGAGCCTGAGGTATAACACAGGCTGTTGTCGAAGGGATAGAGTTCTCTGAATGCTTAATAGAATGTATCATGGATGTGTTTGCTATGTCTACCATGTTAAAGAATAATGAATAACAAATGAATAAAAGCTATACTATAGCCTTCAAACTAAAGTAGAATATACACTAAACATCATTTCTAATCATCTATAAGTTCAAGAGGTCATGTCTCTTTTTTGTTTTAAGAATATCTTGTACTCATTCTCCCCCCTCCTCCCCACAATAGTTTCTCTTGAACTGTTTTCAATACGTTGCCTTTTTAGGGCCCCAAATGCTCTTTTTAATATAAAACTTGCTTTAATTGACCAAAAGTGCAGTTTTCAAGATGTTTAGTTCTCTGCAACAGCATTGCTTACTGGCAGTGCTTACTGATGGAAGCTCTGGAATCTGGAGGATGTGAACAGATGAATGAAGCCTAGCGTGGTTAGATGAGCACTGCCATCTGCTTAAGGGTTGGCCAAACACCTGAATAATTTGGACTAAATTGAATATATACTAGAAATCATTATTTTACAGAGTTGGCCTCAATCAAGAACAAGAACTGATTTCCCTGGTGAGGCTGAACATTTAGGAGAATGAGAAGTAAGATCCCAAACTGATCCTCCAGCTTTAGTGAACCAGCACATAAGATGATCACAGGTTTCCTGAATCCGCATGAGCTGCCAGTGGGTTGTTCAGAATAAGCAGTGCAATCTTTCGCTTCTTTAGCTGCTGTCTGCTGTCGTGGTATTTAAGAGTGGCTCTAAAGTGACCAAAGAAGTTAGTGAAATTCGGGTGTCTGTCTTTTTCCTTTCCCCAAGAATAACTATGTATACGAGCCCAGGAGATAATTGCAAGCTGACTTCTTGTTCTCCAACAGCATATTTTTTTCTGCTGTTGAGCAGCACTGAAATGGTTAGCATGTAGAAAAATACATGGAATATTAAACTAAAATATGTCTGTCTAGGGATCCATTTAGTTCCCTCCAAATAGTTCCTTTCTTTGTGAATGCCAGTATGTTTATATATATTTAAATGCCCCATTTGCTACACTGGTTTTAGCTTCTTGTTAGCATCACTTCTTGTTAGCATGATGTTCTACAGCACAAGGCAACTGAAGAAGTGAAACATGTGTTGAAGAATTTATGCAGTGTCCTTAGTTTCTTTCATTAAGAGAACCAAGAATAATAGGTGCGTATTATAAGTTTGCTGTGTTAAGCAATATGTTATAGCTATGCTTGACAGACATCTTGTTTACATTCGTGTTATATATTGGGGGAACCATAGCATTTTAAGAACATGGCATTTTTTTAAAGTAATATTTACACTGTGCCTCCATGCATGGGAAACTTAGTCTTCTAAAAACATGATATGTTTTAAATCCACTTGTCTCCTCCTCCGAATGAAATATTCCAAGCGCTTTCTCCCCAAAGTGGGAAGTTCGACATGTTCTTTATTCAGGCCATTCTAATTACTGCCAAGGAAAAACCCAGCCACATGCCCTCAATTTATTAAAACAATGGCCCATCTTATTTCAGTTTGGTTTAATTCGTGTGTGAAAACTTTACCCCATCTTTCCTCCATGGAGAACAGTATGAAAGCTATCTTTCTAGTTGGTTCAGCGTTCTTGCTTTTTGAAAACATTGGCTGTTTCTAGTGTTTTAAAAAGCACTGGCCGACTTGGAAACCTTCATTAACCTGGCTGAGCATTGTGCAATTGTTAACGGGTATGAGATATCTTAGTGGTGCAGCCCCATCTGGAGTGCACAATATTAAAGTACTCCATGGCCATATCTCTCTCTAGAGCAGGTATTCTCTGCTACCTTTACCCCCACTGAGAAGAAACATGAAGGGTGGGGCAATTCAATATAGTTAGTGTTTTGGTAGAAAGTACTGTACATTGAAGGTAGGAAGAAGGACATATCTACTTCCTTCCACTTTTCACATTTTTTTTGCACTGAGATCAAACGCCACCTCTCCAAAGTGCTTTGCCCTATTTTACCCGTACACTTCAAACTTGCATGGGAGAGCATTCATCTGGAAGAGGGTGGCACCTTCTATTTTCTGAAGCATTCTTATCTGCCTCCAACAGGGAGTGGCAAAGCTGGTCACAGCTGGTTCCAGCTGTGCAGTAACCCATGCCAAGGGCTAGAACCAGACGAAGTAAAGATGAAGAAAAGACATAGAGCTGTAATAAAAGACGGAACCATACACGGGAGGTAGACTAAAAGGGAGACAAAAGTTTGAAGTGTTTCAGCCCATGGAAAAACTAACTTTCATGGACTATCCTGTAAGAACAGAAATGACATAATAACATCATCATTTCATTACCACCACGATTCACAATTTATTGAATGCTTCCATTTTCCAGGCATTGCTCAGTGCTTTGGCTCCCTTATTAATTTTATGCTCACAACAACTCTGTGGGGGTCAGTCTAATCACTCTTCTTTGATAGGTAAGGAAACTCAGGCTTACAGAGCTTGCAGAACTTGTGTGAGGGCACAACCAATAACTAGTAGGGACAGAATTTGAATCCCTATTTGTTTGAGTACAAAAGAATGAGAATTTGCATAACTGGCAGGGTTTAGTTTGTTGCATGCTAGGAAGTAGTGGCTGCTCCTCTCTGTGGGAAGATTTGGCTTAGAGCAGAAAGCAACTTCCAAAGAGATCCTGGAGCAAATGCAGGTGGAGAGCAGCAGCAGTATCCTGAGAATGTGATGACAGTTTGGCAACATTTTGTGTCTAGATCAAATCCAGTTTTGCCTTGCTTTGCTGGAGGCATAGGTACTATGCAATTGATAACTGGATTGGTTAGCCCTTTATTTTAAGGTATACATAGAGACTTAGACTTCCCCAAATCTGGCAACTGCCTTATGGTACTGGGTTATCAGCATCATAGAACCCACATGACATCATTTCCAGAGTACTGTTAGCAAAGACCTCGGATGTAGCCAGATCTCAGGCTCTAGATCCCAAGTTCCTCTTTCCCTGATCATCTGTGGAAGATGGAGGCAGCAGAGTTTCAGAGCAACTTCTGGATGGGCTGCTGGACAGAAGGAGGAAGACAAGTGTCAAGAACTCACACTAGTGAGTCTTAAGTGATGTGCTTTGCCTGATTAATTCAGCAAATAGCAGTGACAGACACTCAGCATTGAGAAATTGGTCAGATTATTTATGACAAAAGTGGAGGAGACTGGGAGATGAAGAGACACATTATTAGCCAATGGTAGACACAGGACACAACAGAAGGACATTTGTTTAGGATATATATGTTGACTAGGATTGAGTAGATTATATACATACACACACAGACACACACACACACCTAGTAATATACTTTTTGCGAATAACAAAATGAAATGTGATCTCGAATTCTTAGAAAACTCTTTTCTTGAAATCTCAAATCCCTGAAAAGACTTTTTCAGTTAAAGAAAAGTATATGTTCTAAAAAGTGTTTTAGCTCCTTCTTTGAACTAGCTGCCTACCACCTGACTCTTTCCTATATAACCCGTTGCCATGATATTTCCATATTGATTTTCCTAACATTCTTTTTGTCACATCTATATTCTATCAATAACCTTCAGAATTTTGAAATTGCCTATGCAAAGAGTCAAAATTGCTTACCATTGAAATCAATACTCTTCACAAGCTAGTTTCGACCTACATTTCCAGGCTTATTTCTACAGTTTCCCTGTATAAGTAATCTAGTTTAATTAAATGGATCAGTTTATTATTTCTAACCTTTGTTTAAAGTGTTATTTTCACCTATAACACCTCCATTATTTTCTTTACCTATTGGAATGCCAATTGGAGTGCTAAAATGATGGCCTGGAATTATGAACCACGGCAGGCAACAGACAGGTGTAGGTTGACTTGGAAAGTAATTGATGTCATAAATAACAGGAGGTTCAAAGTAGTTGAAGTAAAGAGGTTCACGTGTTACACGTGCAGAATCCCTGAGGCAGGCCTTGGTCCACTGGGTCAAAGAGATTGGGATGGAATCTTTCAGTACCCTGGATAGCTCCCAGGAATATGAATCTGAGTGCGGACAAGGTTCTATACTTGGAGTTGTAGACCTACTCAGCTGCAGCCCCATTTTCTCTATACCGTTTTTTTAAAGAAGACATTTTCTTCTTCTCCCCAACCTTAGCAACTCTAGATTCTGAGACTCATTCTGATATTGACTCTTTGTCTGTTCTGACTTGTGCCTCACTCACTTGGGGTCCCTGATAAAGGATTTATCATTCACTTTATTGCATGAGTCATTCTCTAGGGGCTTTGTCTTTTTGGGGCAGAGATAGGGACCGGACTTCTGATAACACTCCATTGAGTCTAAGCTTTTTGTTTTTCACAGATGACATCTCGTTATCCCACCAACATTGTGAGCAGATTAAAATATTGCCTATCCTTTAAGGTCAAGCCCCAATCTTGCTTTTGCCTTGACCTATCCACTGACCAACCCAATGTAGAAGGAACACTCTCTCTCTTCTGAACTAGAATACTCTGTAGTCTTTCTAGTCACTCATTTCAGTGTTAATGATATATTTTTATTATTATTATTATTATTATTTGTTTTTGTTTTTGTTTTTTGAGACAGAGTCTCACTCTCTTGCCTGGGCTAGATGCCGTGGCATCAGCCTAGCTCACAGCTCAAATTCCTGGGCTCGAGCAATCCTCCTGCCTCAGCCTCCCAGGTAGCTGGGACTACAGGCATGCGCCACCATACCTGGCTAATTTTTTCTATTTTTAGTTGTTTGGCCAATTTCTTTCTATTTTTAGTAGAGACGGGGTCTCACTCTTGCTCAGGCTGGTCTCGAACTCCTGAGCTCAAACAATCCACCCACCTCGGCCTCCCAGAGTGCTAGGATTATAGGCATGAGCCATCATGCCTGGCTTTAATCATATATTTTTATAAGCTACCTTTTAAACTACCTGTGTCTTAGATTCTCCAACTGGATTG
>RJWJ010042949.1:0-12787 GCA_004363605.1 Indri indri | reverse complement strand
TTTATGTTCTTCTCACTGTAAAATTGGTCAGCTCTTGGATTTTGTGCTGATTCTTTCATGTATAGAACCAGAAGGGATAAAATTCACCACATTCTATTAAAATAATCAAAGGCTTTGAAAGCTTATTAATGTTTTTATTTAAATGAATGGAACCATAAAAATAATGTAGGAATATTTGCTTTATTATATTTTTAAATATAAGTCACTATTTCCTTATATGTTTAGACTTCTGAGTTGTAAAATTCCATCCTAAATATCTTAAGGATTTAAGAACAGTAAGAAGAATATTACAATGAATTGGGCCTTTGATAAAATAGGATTTTGTTCCCATAAGGATAAAAGCAGAGCTTACATTAAATTGTAGTTTTATGTTCTTGACCAACGCAAGCAAAACTGAAGCATCTGGATTAAGTGAGGTTGTAGGAAGTCATCAGTCAATTCTTCATGGAAAAACCCATGTCACTGTAGTCATTTTGAACCAATAGATGTCAATGTCATGCTTTCAGGGAGAAAGTTATTCCAGTAATTTTCCTTAGTTGTCATTTGTAATATTAAGAATAAACTGTACCTAAGCCTTTGTGATAGAAAGTATGGTAATGTGTACAAATTTAGGAAAAACAGTAAATTCTTACCAGTGTTTCTGAATCTGGCAAGGAAAAATACCGCCATCATAATAATAATATGAAGAATAATAATATAATAATAATAATATGAAGAATAATTTGAAAGAATAAGGCTTCTTCTGATTAGAGAACAAGGGAAATAAGGCATGGATTAAGAAACTTTTGAGCTTGGAGTAAAGCAAGGCAGAACTTTGATAAGGTATTACAGGGAACCCTATTCAAGCTTGAGAACACTATAGAAACAAAATAGGCAGAAAGTTCACAATATCACAATACGTGTGGAGAAACAAGTTATTGGTGGGAGCAAGCATCCTGGAGCAGGGAGGTGGGGGGCTACATCTAGTCCTCTAATCTCTTGGCATCATAGTGAAAAGGAAGCTTGTGTCATACGTGGCTGGATGCACCTTGATTATACTCCAGGGAAGGGATCCTTTACCCTCTACTCTTACACTTGCGATTAGTACCAGCATGAGAACAACCTTATAAGTAGATAAATAAATATTTAAGGCTCAGCCATTAAAGAGTCTGAGCTTAGATGTCAGCATTTTCATGAGTACTAGGAAAGACACCTGTACCGCCTCTGGAGACCTGGGGACTTTGGGTTGTTACAGTTCCTCCTGCTGGTGAGAGGAGGTAACTGTACCTTGGGAAGTTGGCATATGAGTGTCATCTCTCATGCTGGAAGAGGAGAAAACTTCAGTTCCTGTCAGTCCATTACTGAGCAAACCAGAGAGAGATCCTGGGGCATTTGTTATAAAAGAAAAATACATGTTTATAAGATAGTGACAGTCCAATTTGCATAAAGCATAGCATATAAGCAAGAAAGTGGCAGAAATCTAAGAGGTGATTTCAGGCTGATTTGTGAATGGCAAGGAAACTTTGTGATTTTGAAATAGCAGTCAGAAGCCAAAACGAAGTTTTAATCCCTAGACTATAAGTATTATGTTCAAAGTGTTGCTTAGAAAAATTCATCTGGGAGTGATGTACAGGATAATATACATGAAAGAATGCCTGAAGCCAGGATACCCACTTGGAAGCTATTAAATATGGGCCATTAATAATGGTTTGTACAAAAAAATGTGACAGTGAAAACTGGGTAAGAAATAGATGAATATGAGGGAGGTTATAAATAATTAAATTATAGACAATAGATTGATATGGGGAAGTAAAAAGTTCTGAGTTTTTAAGCTTGAATTATCCAATGGAAATGGAATTATCCAAGCTTGAATTATCCAATGGAAAGTGCATTAGGGATACATGAGATGCTTTAGCTAGATGGGTAATGTTATGAAGCTAATGACATACCTAGGAGACAATGCCCAGAAAACTGTTAAATGTCTTGTGCTAAATCTTGGAGAAAGACTGGAAGTGAAGATACAAATGAAAAGTCATCTACCTGTAGACAATGCCTTTTGTCTAAAGAGTCTGCCTAAACGAAAGTGTCTATATTTACAAACCAAATGAATTAGCAAACCAAATAAATTAGATGGACTGACTACAGATTTGAATGTTAGATTGGGGACAGAGTCTTTAAATAATCTCCTACATTGAAGGGAAAATAATTCTGGAGACTCTTCATCTAAAGTCTTCAGGTAGATACTTTGACTTTCTGGGAGAGCTTGACTGAAAAGATATGAGGGACAGCAACTTTTAATTGGCACGTTCGTTGATGTGAATGACTTAGGCAATGATTTCTCATACTGTGAAACAGCTTCTTCTCTAGAAGCTTCCACCCTGTTCTTCTTTAGAGGATGAGTTGACATTTCTTTAGCTGTATCATGTCTTTACAATATAGCTTCCAAAAACATCACTTGGGTGATTATCATAATGGAAAGATATGTACTATGATTTCTCCAGCTTTCTCTAGACCCTTTTTAAAAGGCTCATCTGATTAGGTCCACACCACCCACGATAATCTCCTCTTATTACTTAACTTTAACTGATTAGAGATCTTAAATGGATTTGCAAAATCCATTCAAATTTGCCATAAAATATAATGTAATCATTGGAGTGATATTCCAACACATTGCCATATTCAATTGGTTAAAGTCAGGTTACATTTGAGGTAGCTTAGTTAAGAAGGCAATTTAATGATTCTTGTAACCAACCTAAGAAAATAGGAAGAATTGGGATGAAGACAGAAACAGACACACTAACTTCAAGATTTCATTCTCTCTCTCTCTCTTCTGCTTCTGTATGTGTGTCAACTTCAAGCTCCCAAACCAGCTATCTCGATAAAGCCAAAACTATGACCAGGGAAGTTTCTGAGATCATGTAAGCGCAAACTTGAAACCTGAAAGAAAATAATTGTTTCTTCTTCTTTCGGTTTGGAGAAATACCATGAGGGCACCATGATTCGCTCCATCATGGATCACATTCCCATCTCTTTGAAGGCAGGTGGGATACTGTGATTGACAACCCCATCAATGCCATTTAGATAAGAAGAAGAGGAGAATTTTCCAAAAGAAGGACAGGTAGCACTGACATGTCCATTATGGGAATTGTAAATTGAGGAACTGCCTCCAAAGTTTATAAACTGGTGCCTGAACCAGATTTCTTTCAGCTAAGATAAAGAGGAAATACTGGAAGTTACATGGCTTGGAAAGATACAAAAGAGTTTGTTCCCGGCAGAAAAAAGTACTGTGTTCATTGAAAATCTTACGATTCATTGAAATTAGAAAGAGTCAAAAGTTTGCCTTGTTCTCAAGCAAATGACCCTATGACACAAATTTTGCTGTTCCATTCATAGTTTTAAATTTACCATTGCCTCACCTTGTTATCTTGAGCCAACCATGTAACCATTTTTTGTTTTTCTTTTATTTCAGTGTGTGTGCATGTGTGTGTGTGAATGAAAGCAGAAAAGATGTAAAATCAGCTCCTTCTGACTTTATAGGGTGTCAGCTTTCTGAAATATCTTGGACAGAGTTATAGTAATTTTATATTTTAGCTAGAGCATTCTAGTTGGGCATACTCAAAACTATCCTTTCTTTGATTTTTTAATATTTTCTAGTATAATATAAAATATGTAGCAACAGATACAATGATTTCAAAGTAGGGAATTTTAGTGGTAAGAGTGCTTCCCTTAGGAATGGGAGGTAGTAGGGAATACTGGGGAGATTATTGTTAAAATAAAAATTTGAGCAAAAGATGTGAATGAGATTAATGTCACCAACTGGATTCCCAAGATAAAATAAACCTTTTAGGTGTTTTTTTTCATCCCAAATAAATATTCTCTGAATTTCTAAGGATAAAATGGATTCATGTTTTGCTTAGCAAAATTTTAGAAAGTGCTTTAGAAAATGGAGCAGTACCTAGAAGCAGGGTGGTACCAAATCTATTGCTCTCTTTTAAACACGGGCCAGAAGAACTTGGAAATACTAAACACAAATTGAAACACACAAATAATCTGTTTCTTTTATGTTCACTTTCACTCTGTCTCTCTCTTCTTCTCTATAAACTCTCAACTGCTTTGTTCATACTCTTTAAATATGTTTATGAAGCAGTCAGAGTACTGGTATTATCAATGCTATTTTGCAGATGGGAAAGTTTAAATACATTTATTAGAATTGTAGTGTGATTAGATTAGAATCAAAACCATCTTGACTCCTGAGCTGGGGCTAACCTTAAGGGGATCTTCTTCATCAGTACTCCCCCCTCAGCCTGATTATGCCTCATGCCTTGTTCCTGTCACCACTTTGCTTCATTTGACAGTGAAATTTTTGGCATGCAAATTTATGTCATCTCCCCATGCCTTTGAAAACTGAATTTTTGTCTGATTGGGGTGGTTTGGCATTCAGTTAGGACCTTTGTACTTGATGTTACCTCTTCTCCAAAAGTTGTTCCCATAGATACTCCATGAATTACTACAATTTTTACTTTGAAATTCTTCCAAAATGATAATTTCTGGGACGGAGACCTTTCCTGATCACCTTATGAAAGAACACACCTGGATCGTTCTCTATCTCCTTACTTTGGTCTATGTTTTGTCACTGCACTCACCTTCTCCTGACATTAGACCTTATTTTGTTTATTTGTCTATCTCTCCTCTGGAATATAAACTTCCTAAGAGGAAGAACTTTGTTTTGTTGCCTCTTTGTTTACAGCATATAAAACTTGAGGGGTGAGGAGGGATTGGTTGTTTATGTTGATGCTACATCAAAGGGAGCTATTAGAACTGGAATGTCCCTCAAGAATTATAAAGAAGAGAGAAAACTTCATTCATACCCAATGACTTAAATGACATCTTCCTTGTTTAAAAGTCCTGTGAGAACAAAAGACAAACAATTTAAACATAGTATATCAGCCTAATCATAAAATCAAGTGTGCCAGTCTTACTATATTTCCTTTGGTTTTGAGCCATCCCAAATAATCATGACTGATTAAGGAAGAATTTAATAGATATCTATTAATAGATGTAGAAAATGACAGAAAAATAGAAAATGTGGAGAAAGTAGCCTGAGATTTCAGTCAAACTCATTTTTTTCCCCTCAAAATTCACTGGTACTTTTTTAAGGTCTCAGACATAGGTACTTGAATATTTCCTGGAATGTTCCTGGAGTACTTCCCATACTTCTTTTTTATCCTTTCCATTTTCTTTATGGTTTTCTATGCATGCTTATTGCAATAAATAAAATAATTTTAAAATATGTAAAGAAAATTAATAATTTTACCCATGCTTTCCAATTGAGGGATTTAAAACTATCTCCTATTAAAAGCTGAACGTTATCTCTCATGAAGACACAGTTATTTATGAGACCATTCTCTTATTGAAGCATATTATAGTTGATTCCAGATTTTTTCTTCACAAAAAAGATTTAGTAAATACATTGTGTATATATATTCTATTTCTGTATAGCAGATTCCTCAAAGTGAGATTACTAGATCAAAGCCTATGTGCACTTCTAATTTTAAAAGATAATATTATTTTCCTAAAAGATTGTAAAATAAAATATTTATCTTGCTTTAAATTTAAAAGTAATATCAGCTCTATTGTCTAGGGCTTCTTGCTGTTTTATTGTGAATTCCAGATATCTTAAAAAGTTTTCCGATATCAATAATCATTGGCATTACATGGATGTATGCAAATAGCCATACAATTGCACGTTTTTCAAGTGTTTACTGAATTGCCCGAAACCAAGTTATTATATAAAGAGTATATTGAACTTTAAATTAAATGTGTTTGCATAAATCAGCATCTTCAGTTTCACTCCATGGAAAATATTAAAGAGCAAAAAGAAAAATGAAAAATAAAACAGATAAACAGGCAAAAAATTTCTTATCAGTAAGGGTTTGTTAGGTAGACAGTGAGGGACTCTGGCTCCTCCTGGGGACAAAGGCTGGTCTCCCAGCAAATGCCACACCTGGGGAAGGAGGGACCACCCTACCAATCTACCAATCAGAACTTAGCATACCAACTGCAAAAGAATGCAGAAGATTCCCTAGCCCTCGGGCCAAGCAGCACAGGTACAATAAGGTCTGGAAGGTGACCTGGAAGAACCTAAGGCAAATTATCATGTCTCAGCTTAAATCTGCATTGTGGTTCAAATCCCTCTAAACGGGCTTTCAGAGAGGCTCATGGGAGATCTGCATGTGTAGTAAGACTCAAGCTATGTAACTCCCAACTGTCCATCAAAGTGGTTCAATAGTGATGTCTGAACATGAGGAGGGCCCAATCCAGACACTTTAAAACAAGACCCCAGACTATAACTAAGGCCCTTTTTGTTATGACAGGGGGTCCATTCATTGTCTGTGGTGAACATATCTTGCTCTTGTTCTGTGAACCTATCTAGTCCTTCCTCAGTAAACTTTGTTTCATGCTTGCCTTGCTTTTGGCATGTCTGGTCATTCTTTGGCCAAGAGCACATCAAGAACTGAGAACAAGACTGCTGACCGACCTGACAGGTTGCCAAAAGCAGAGAAAATTGGGCATAAACCATACAGTAGTGTACATACATTGTTGAGAGAATTCTTTCCTGTATAACACCTTGTGTCAAAAGTCAGGCAAATTCCTCTCCCCAGAAAGACTGTTGTGCCCTTCTCAAAATATATCTTTGCTTCCCCTAGTATCATAACTAGGATTAAGTCATAGCGTAACTGGGTCAGAGCAAGGGATTAAAAAAAAATGATTAAAAATGGGTCTCTACCCCAAAGGAAATACAAAATCTAGCCTCAGGAGCCAGGGGATCGCATGCAGGACTGGACCCTGAGGATGCTTCATCAAAGGGGTCAGGACATAAGTTAAAGAAGGAAGAATTTATTGATTTTGTATCACTTTCTTGAAATACAAGATTTAAAACCCTGCCAAAGGTCACAGGAGATAGGAACAAAAGTGCTATGGCCGTGTTAAATGAGGTCAAAATGCCAAGTTTTCTTTGTCAGACAGTGGAAGAAGGATGAAAAACTCAGGGGAATGTGCATGCTTGAGTGAATATACTATATAATGCTGAAAAACCTACCAGATTACTGTGTTCTATAGGAATGCCTAGAGGATGCCACATTTACTAAGGTGATAAGGCTGGTAGTGGTAAGAAAGTGATGAGAATCACTAACAAGTTCTGTGGTTATTCTCTGTTGCTTAAGAATAATGGGAGGAACATCCATTCCTATTACTGATAGAAATAGAAAAGATGGATCTCTGTGGAACAGATAGGCAGGGCTTAACTATCCTAAGTGCAGTAGATGCAATTATTGTAATGACTGGCAACATCCAGGTGGAATTCGGGGCCTCTCATACACAGAAAATTATGGAGATTATTAATAGAACATGGTGCGCCAAGGGGCATAATATATGGGTAACCAAAAAGAATATCGATCAACTTGCAACCTCAGAGGAATTTAAGAATGCATAATCAGGAGGCTAAGGATAGGAAACCCAATAAAAACCACGATCCCTGCCTCGTCTCTATACTTCAGCCAATTATCAGACCTGGAAACTATTAATTAAATGAAAGGCTGCATTCCTAAGAGAAAGTACTCTGCAAACCATGACATGTAAATGGTAGTAAATCCCTATGTTCTTCTCTTAAAGAATTTACAACCATTTACTTGAGTAATATATACTGGGGAAACGGAAACATTTGAGGATTCTTGGACACAAGGTCCATGTTGACATTTATACCCAGAGACTCAAATAGTTGTCCTGGTCATCTTGTTAAAATGGAGACATGTAGGGAACAGGTAATGAAAAGGGTCCTGGGCCCAAGGTCTGAATCACAGAGGGACTACTGTAGACTTATTCTGTGATCATTTCCCTGAATATATAATTGGGACAGACATACTTGGTAGTTGGTGCAAACTCTACATTGGGTCTTTGGCCTGTGTGATAAGAGCTACATGGAAGCTAGTGTGGAAGTCCAAGTGAAATGCTCTGAAACTGACCCACCTCTGGCTTACATAGTATATCAAAACAATATTATATCAGGGAGGGGGCCATAGAAATTAGTGACGCATGCAAAGTTCTAAAGGATGCATGAGTGGACATCATCATCATAATTGTATTAAATTCACCAATCTTATCCTTACGGAATCCAGATGGATCCTGAGAATACCTCAAATAAGAATCGCAAAATAATGAAATGGAATAAACAGTCACTTTGTTCAAGATTAGAGTTTCCTGGAAAAAAACAGAGAACTAAATTTACATCCTGAAAAAGGGGTATATTTCAGGGAAAATTGACCCAGGTGAGCAACATGACATTTTCTAGTAAAATTATGGGACACTAGAATAAGACAGAACAATTTGAGCTTTCAAGGAGAAATACCAAATCTCTTGTAAGGACAAAATATCAGATTGGCTTCAGATTTCAGCAACATTCAACATCAGCAGACAAGGGAAAAACATACAAACAGAAAAAGAAAAAAATATGTTCTGAAGAATACAAATACGTAAAGTTGCTCTTCAGTTGCTCTTCAGCAAATATGTAAAGTTGCTCTTCTTAGAAAGGTCACAGTCATGCTACTTTGAACATGCAGCATTTAGGGAAATTTTCTACGTGAGCTTTTCTTAAGCCCTCTAGCAAGGACACACTTTAGATGACAAAGAGATGACTGGGGAAACTATGACAAAAGGACTGGCAATAAATATTAAAAATATTTAACTTTAGAATTAAAAGTGTAATGAGTGGATATGGGGGACTAACAGCATTTAAGTGTTGTATGTCTTGACAAAGTAGAGAAGACATGTCGAGCAATATTTGCTAGGAAGAGGGGCTAAGGTGTAGATTAAGTAGTTTCTCACAATGCCTCATTTCAAATAGCTGAAATTCAGAATACATTATGTTAGTCTCAGAAATCAAGCAATATAAGTATAATCATCTTCAACATTACAAGGGTACTAAATTAAAAAGAAAATCTGACTAATACACATTACGTTGGTGAGGAAGAGAGATTGGAGGAATTAAAGAAAAGAAAATATAATATTTTTATTATTGTAAATATTAAAATATAAAATTGTTTTTATAGTAGAGAACAAAAAGTTTCATGTAAAATTATAAAGCTAACCAGACTAGAACAATATTTCATAAAAATAAAAACTACATGCACTCACCCCCCCACATATATCAAGAAGCAAACAAACAGACTAAAATGAAGACAAATTATTAAAAACACTATGCAAATAAAAATTAAACAAAACAAATCTGCTAAAATCAAATGTGTTTGTTATGTTAATAAAATGTAAATTGTCTCAAGTCATCTATTAAATGACAAAAAATTTCAGATTGGATTTCAATGAAAAGGTAACTCTGGGCTGTATACCAGAGAACTAAGACAAAAGTGAAAACAGAGTTCATGATCTTAATATCAGACAAATTGGAAGTCAGGTCTAAAAGCAATAAATGGATTTCAGCTTCTGCCCATGGAGGATTAATTGCTATGACAATTGCTACTTACTATAAACAACTAGAAAGCTGGAAAAATATGTGAAATAATGATTTCTAGAGGGGCAGAAATGTGATGTCCGGAATGTTAAATTAAGTTTAACCTAAAGCTGCCTCCTTACATATTGTAAGTTTGACTAAAGGTTCTTCCAAATGTAGTGAACTGTAACCTAACTAGATGTGTACAGAGACTATAACCTACTCTTGTAACAAATAATGGAGTCTCAGTCAACCACAGGTGGCCACATGTTCAAACCGTGCTCAAATAAAGCAAATGATGAGCTCTAACCAGCCCAGTTACTTCTGTACCTCATGTCCGTTTTCTATACATCACGTTCCTTTTTCTGTCCATAAATGTTATCTGACTATATGGCAGCCTTGGCGTGGCTCTCAACTTATTCTGGTTTGGGGGACTGTCTGATTCACAAATCATTCTTTGCTCAATTAAACGCTGTTACATTTAATTTGTCTAAACTTTTTCTTTTCTCACAGAGACTAGAAATGACTGGTATGGGCCCTAGTTTACTAGTTTACTCACTAGAGGCAATTTCCTGATTGTGGTCCAGGGAGAAGAACCAACACAAACCCCGGCTGAATTGAAAAAAAAAAAAAAAAAAAGGGGGCTCAACATTCTGGGAGGCTGATGGGGCTAGAATTTGAAATTTTGAATGAAAGTTGGGGGGAGGGACTAAGAAAAGAGGGAGGAAGGGAGAGAGAGGTTAAAAAAGTGCACACTGTAGAGAACTGTAGACGGGACTCTTTCAAGTCTTTGCTGAGTACTGATAGGTGCGTGTGCATGCATGGGACCAAACATTCCAACGCAGCGTAGAGAACCACTGAAAAGAGTGAGCAAAAACAATTCACAGAGCTTTTACAGGGCCAGAAATAATTTGTGTTTCTCTATTCAGAGTGATGAAATCTTGTACTGCATGAGGTATTGAGTAGAATCCTCTCTAGGCTGCTGTGAATCCACTATAACAAAACTTAAAATCAAGTTTCAAATGATCAGTTGGATCTACACATAATTCACCTGTGCCCAGTACAAAAGCTAATACCCTTTAAAGGAATACATCAAAATCTAGGGCCAGAAATTATAAAATTTATAACAGTAGTGAATAAAAATTAACAGGCATGCAAAGAAATGAAATCCATAACCAGGAAAAAAATCAGACAATAAAAAAAGTGACTCAGAAATCACGGGTATGATAGAATTTGTAGACAAGGATTTTAAAATAGTTTATTATAACCCATAAATATATTCAAGAATTTAAGGAAAATATAAATGCAATGAGAAAAATGGAAAATAGAAAATACAACTAAATGGAAGTTCCAGAGATTAAAAAAATATAATATAATATATGAAATAAATATATACTGGATAAAATAACATCCGATTTGATACTGCAGAAGAAAAGATCATGAAGTTGATGACAAAAATCATAGACATGATCTAAAATGAAGCAGTGAGGAAAAAAAAACAGAAAAAATTCTGACTTGCCTTTTAATGTATTAGATTGTCTTTGTGAATTCAGTACGTGATCTTCATCTACGCAAATTAAATGGGCTTACATTGGAGAACTCTTCCTATAGAGGTGATTTTTGTCTACTTCTGCTGAGATCCAAGATTTACCTCTGACCTGAGACAACTTTAGCCCCCCTAAAGTCTTGGCTTAAATTAAGAGTTACAGTTAAAGCAATAACTTTCTGATGCTAGTTTAAGATTTAGTTTCCCTGTTATAGCGCTATTTTTAAAAAATCCAACCACAGAACAACCTGCATGCTCCTGTCTGTCTAAATTTCATAACTATCAACTCTGTAACAAGCTCATGAGTTTTGTTTTGTTCTATCTACTATCTAGCTTTTCTATAGTGGGAGAATCTCTCAGACTGCCTCGTATTCTCTACATCAGAAATTAAAGGTCTATTTTTATTTTTAAAATAAATAATAATTATAGATAGTACATGATATTAAAGGATGTTTATCAAAATGTTTATTCTAGTGATTACATTATGGGTGATTTTCATATACTTATTTTTTCCTATTTTAATTTTCCAATCTTTCTGTACTAAGCATAAATTACTTTGTAAAAATACATAGTTTTTTGGGAAAAATAAAATAAAACAATGTGTAAGCTTTCTTGATTCCTGTTTTTGGATTAATATGCCTAAAGTTCTTTTGGTTCTCTGCTTCCTTACTTGTAAATAGACCATCCATAGCTATGGCATATTTGTTACTTAGAACCAGTCCTTTCAAGAATTTTAGTCTTTTGAGTGTAGTTGTTTTCTCTCACCTGTATCTTCAGAAATTACTTTATCTGCTGAGATTTCTTCTCACTGAAGAGAATTAATGAGCCATTTCTAACTGGCCTGTTTTATATCTTTCCCATTTTTCTCAGTTGGGGACTCCCAACCTTCTGGATGAGAAGTTTTTTTTTGTTTCGGTTTTTTTTTTTTTTTTTTGGTTTTTTTTTGGTTTTGTTTTGCTTATTTATCTATTTATTTTTGACTAGTCAAGTGCAGTAGTGAGGAGGGGGGTTAAGTAGTAGAATAAGGAGTTCAATCTGTAACTGACTGTGAACAATCAAGTGAGATAACTCACTACCTTTGGACCAGCCTGGATGAGAAGTTATGAATATTAATTCACCCTATCCACCTATGCCACAGACCACTGGATCACATCTATAGTCATAGCAACCTGTTTTGAGACTTGTTCATGTCCTCTCTAATTAAAAAATAGGTGCCATATTTTATAGACTAAAACTGTTTGAAGCACCAAGAGCAGAGGCTGTATTCTGTGGTTTTGTATTGCTCTAGTCTATATTTCATCTGATCCTTTATAAAAAATGATTCACTACATTAATGGACACCTCACTTTTTGATGTGTCGCTTTGCTTAACCATCTTGATGTCCAGAATATTTGTATTCAGGAATATTTTGACGGGAACTTAAAAATAAATTATTATAGTTTTAGACTGTTATTTCTACAGTCAGTTTAAACATATAATAGACTTTATCGCTCAGTCTTTGATACTTATTCCAGAAGATGAGAATAATGGTAAGAAATGCATCAACTTCATGGTTGGTGTGATGGTCAGGGATAGGATGAGAATCTGAAAAGGTCTGAAACTCAGGGATGAGTGGAGAATCAGGGTTGGGGTTAAGAGGAAGGTGATGGTGTGAAATGATGTATTCTACAATTTGAAGCAGGCATTTTGACTTAGCTGAGTTAAAAAATAGTCATTTCAAGATTTTCTACTGACTTAAAGATGGCTGAGTAAGACAAGGCTAC
>RJWJ010042948.1:0-12865 GCA_004363605.1 Indri indri | reverse complement strand
TGAATGTCTGCCAAAGGACACACACAAGAATGTTAACAGCTATATTGCTCACAATAGCCCCAAACTGGAAACAACCCAAATGTCCATCCAGTAAAATGGTTAAATTGTGGCAAATTCATATAATGAAATATACGTAACAATGAAAATGAGAAAATTATCCCAACTCACAACAACGTGGATGATTTTCACAAGGATAATGCTGAGCAAAAGAAGCCACACACAAAAAGGCACACACTGTATTATTCCATTTATAAAGGTCTCAAAAATAAACTACATTGATCTACAATATTAGCAGTCAGAAGCGTGGTTGCATTGTAGAGGATGGATGGTGGCTGGGAAGAGTGCACAGGGGACTTATGGGTGGGTGATAATGTTCTACATTTTTACCTACACGATGGTTCCGTGGGTGTGTCAGCTCATTAAAATTCATTGAACCTATGACTTTTGCATTTTTCTGTATGCATGTTATTCGTGGTAGACTGCGCTATTGCTCCTCATTCTTTGCTCTCTCTACACTTTGGACAGACTACGCCTCTCTGCTTCACGTTGGGCTTGTTCATTGACTCGCTTTGACCAATAGGACATTAGTGGGTATGGTGTGAGCAGAGACATGACCTGTGTTTGAGCAGTCTGGCTCTGCCCTCTGTAGTTTCTGCCATAGTCGTGAGAAGAACATACCTATGAGAGCTCTGCTCTCTTGGCCTGATTCCCAGAATAATGCACATGAAACAGACCGAGCCTGGAGCCAAAGTCAGGCCTGGCCTACTTCAGTTGCAGCTGACCGTGAGAGGGGAAAAGAGTTGTGTTAAGCCACTGAATGTTGATGTGCTTTGTTATGCAGCACTATTGAGGCAATAGTTGATTAATACATAATTCTTCTCAAACAAGCACTTTAAGATCTCATGCTCCACCTTACTGATGGTAACCTTAAGTTACTGACAATTATCTCCAGCACTTATGTGGCCTTACTCATGTCACACAACCAAATGAGCCTCAGTTTCCTTGTGTATAAAATGGGGGTGATGCTTACTTCACAATGCTCTTGGAGGGACTTAATGAGCCAGTAAACCTAAAAGCACTTTCTGAGCTGCAAAATACAATTTTAAAGTGATGAACGATGGTGGCAGGAAATGAGGTGGGGAAACAAGTGCGTGGATCACACCATCCACCAGGAGAGCTCTGTCCTCCCTACCACGGCCCATCTTTGTTCAAAGGGTGGGGCACACCTGTGGGGAGGACACTAGAGGACAAATGTCGGAGCCTGCACTAGAGCAGTCACCAAGCTCTGCTCACAGTTCTGGTCACCTCACAGTTCTGTGAGGCCCAGATGGCCCCAAACATGGCAACAAGTAGACAACCAGGACCCACAATGCAGGAAGGTCACCACTACACTCCCATCTACCCGCCTCATACCTTTGCGTCTGCAGGGCCACTGCTAGTGTCTCATTTAAGTGGTTATGGCGCTGTGTGCCTAACTCTCCCCTGTTAATCCTTCCTGCCATTCTTAAGTACGCCTCAGGGAGCAGGCCCATCCGTTCACTCATGTTGGTATTATGGCCATTGTGTGGATAAGGAACCTGAGATTCTGAGAGATTAAGTGATTTCTGTAAGGTCCTTAGTTATGAGCTTTAGAGCTGAATTTGTAACAGGTTTTCTGGCCATAGCTTAGAAAGGCAACTCATTGATGTGAGCAAGAATTCCATCATTAGATAATGAGTTATACCCTCAGAAAACACATGGCATTGGCCTGAGGGACAGACGGGACCAGTAAGTTTTGACGGAGGAGACTGGAGAAAAAGGGTTTGGAGGGCAGGGTAAGCAGTGGACTTTGAAGGGGGTGGGGCACGGGGAAGGTGAGGAAGTTGGAGGGAGGATCTGAGCAGGAGAAAGCGACTGCAGACCCCTGAGGCTTTGCCCTCCTGCACCATGGGAGAAGCCAAGGGCAGCAGGATGAACACTTCCCAACAATAGCTCTAGGAGAAAAGAAAGGATCAGAAAGGATGACAGCCAGGTGCAGGAATACCACCGCCATGCTCCCTTTTTCCAACAGCAATGGTCTAGGATGATGCTGTCACCATATTCTGCTATGAGAGCCACCCTTGGGGACCCTTCCAGTGCCCACCTGGTTGGAGGGTCTGAGACAAAATGCCAGGCTTGTCTCCTACCACACTGGTCTCTCTCCTTCTCCTGCCTACTCCCCACTCGGCCAAGCCCTGCCAGTGGCTGGCTGCCTGGCTTAAGACTGGTTCCTTTAAACAGCACAGTCCTCACACCAAGACAGTAGGTGCTGCCACAGAAAAGGAGATCCTTCTACAAAGCTGTACTTAAGCAAACACACACTTCCTTTAGAGTGCAAATATCAAGGACCTGTCTCCCCTGCTTCAACAAAAACCAGCAACCCTCAGGCAGGGGAAAGGCTGGAGTTGGGATGGGGTTTGCAGCAATTTTTATACAGCAGGGTGGAGAATTTCCATTGCCAAGGTGGGCCATCCTGTCCGGAACACAGCCTCTGGGTGGCTCTGCCTTGAAGCAACCCCCCCGCACACCCCCCATTCTCTAGTCCCCAGCCTATTCTGTGGCTGGGACCTTACCTCTGTGGTCCGAAGGCCATTCTGTTTCTGGGTCAGAGGGCCCGAGCTGAGGTTCTGGGGATTTGGGCACTGGGTCCCACAGTTCGTCTTCTTCTCTGGGTTGGATATTCCACCTGGGGCTGTAGATCGGGGCACACCATTGGAGGACAGTCCATCTTCCAGCACACCTGGGAAGGTAAACGGGGAGGTTACCTCTGCTCCAGAGGCTGGCACATGGCAGTTGTTGCAAATAATCTCAAGATTGTGGAGAAAAAGATAGTCAAAAAGAAAGAACAAAAGTTATCAGAAATCCCAACATGCATAGCTACACTTTTCTATGAGAACATGTGTGTTTTTCCAAAAATTAGGTTTTAAAATAATTTTGTAACCTAAAGTTTTCACTTAATGATACCTTGATGACATGTTTCCATGCTGTTAAATATTCTGCCATATTGTTTTTCACACACGTCTGCTGTGTATGGATATGTCACCATTTATTTAACTAATCCCATCTGTTTGGACACTTGTTTCCTCCTTTCCATAATAAATGTTACTGTGATGAAACTCCTTGTGGTTAAAGTTTTATTTTTAGTTACTTCCTGGGGATAAGTACCTAAAAGTGGGATTACTAGCTTGAAGGTTATACAGAGTTTTGCATCATTCCACCTCAAAGTGTAGGGCTGAACATGTGTGCCTCACAGAGCAAGTGCCAAGAAATGACAGAAAGAGGTTTAAATAGCCTCGCTTAAACAGAAGGGCAGGACTACACCGAGGAATTAATGAAGGATGAAAGTATCTGATTGGAAGGAGAAAAGGTGGCCCAGCAAGCAGGAAGGGGAGTACCAAGTGGGATGCAAGAAGCAGGCAGAGCCTCTGCTGTAGCCACAGGCAGGCCAGGAGCTGCCCAACCAGCTGGGGCCACACGGCAACGATGGGGGAGTCTGTGAGGGGTGTGTCTCAGAGGCTGGGGACACCTGAGAGAAAGAGGAAACCCAGGCCCAGAAGACTGGCTTTCTGAAAACAGTGCCAAGAGTCAGGCCAATAGTAGTCACTGCCTCTAGGGCTTCTCAGATAGGTGCAGGAGACATTCAAGTAGGAAATTTCAGTTACGAAAATCAGTACAAAACCAAGAACAAGCAAACATTTGGGGAAGGCCAACACCATTAAAGAGAAACAACTAACTTTCTGTTAGAGACCCCAAAGGAAATGGAGTTAGTATGGTATACAGAAGAGAATTTTAGATAAGTGTAACCAGTCTGTTCAGAAAAATGAAGGAAGATAATATAACCACAAACTGAGGACAAGAGTGACTCAAAAAGTTTCAGAGATATTCAAAATAATAATCTTAACTGTTGAGATGAGAGAGAGAAAAAAAACCTCAATAGAGAAGCTAAATAGCAGGATAGACATCGTTGAAGAGCAATTTACTGAGCTGAAAGGGCAAGCTAAGGAATTCCCCTGGAAAGTAGCACAAAATAGTGAGTGAGTGTAAAGAAAACATATTAGGAAACATAAGATAGAAATCTAGAAATTAAACCTTGATCTGACAAGAGTTTTAGAAGGAGAGGCTAGAGAAGATTGAAGGGAAGCAATATTCACAGAAATAATACAAAAGGATTTCTCAGAACTGAAGAAAGAGGTGAAACCCTAACTTGACATAGCCTACCAAATACTCGGCAGGATAATTATCCAAGTGAAATTTCAGAACATCAATGACAACAAGAACAGCCCCAGAAGAGAAAAAAATCCAAGACTGAGACTGACAACTTTTCATCAGCAACCGATGAAAGAAGACTATGGAACAATGTCTTCTAGATTTCAAAGGATATCATATTTTCCAGTCTTTTGCAAGATATTCCCAAATGTACCTCTATAAATCTTTCTCCTTGTTGCCCTTCTGCCACCAGTAGGCAAAACAGCGGTATTCCCTAAACCTCACAAATACTGAATATTCTTGTTGCTCATCTCTGCCAATTTAGCAGGCAAAATAAAGTATCTCGTTGCTTGGATTTATGCTTTTTGATTTACTAGAAATATTATATTACTTATACGCCTATTGGCTAATTGTGTAGGTTTTTAAAAAAATTGTCATTTGTTTCTCCTTTTTGGGGGTGTTCGCCTGGGCTTGCTTTCAATCACACTTAAGGAAAATAAACAAAATCCTTCCCCTGGGTGTTGAGAAATGACTTGCCATGAGGCAGGCATCAGAAGCACAGCGTGCTTGACGTATTGGGGGCTGGCGGAGTGGTTGGCCAAGCAGGGCTGATGACGCCGCAGCTCCCAGCTGAGGAGGCAGTGGTCCACAGGACACCTAGCCACGCATCGCCCATCTGCTCTGCCAAATGCTAAAGGGCTCTCACTGTGACCGTGGGATAGAAATCAGAATGCAAAACACTAGAAGTCACAGCAGAAAACGCATGGTCCAGAGCTTCCTGACTGGCAGGCTTCAGCATATTGGGGTGCTGTGGGTAGATTCTAGGTGAAATTCCTTTGCAGGGCTTGCCCCAAATCTCTGTGGCCCCCTTCCTCTGCCAGCCACAGCCTGCTCCTTTCTCTTCTCATTCCCTTACCCTCCATCCTGCCTCAAAAGGGGCCTGAAACGCATGTGTGTGGACACCCCAGCACACACATCTCATCTCTGCCGCTGTCCTCCCTGCAAACAGCATGGGCCCAGGGCAGTGCACACCTGGAGAATGGGTCAGGAGAAGAGACCCGTGAAGACCCTGGAAGCAGGATTACTGTGATTTGGACTTGGTGGGATTTAGATTGCATTCTAGAGTCCCAGCACCTACAGAAGAGTCTAGAACAGAGCTACTCAATGTGGCCCAGGGACCAAACTGTTGTCACTGGTCTGCTGTGGGATAAGTAAAAAAAAACTGAGTGCAAGCATTTAGAAATTTCTGCAGTCACTTGACATTGCCAGAACACCCAAGACCAAACTTGTCTGGTTGACCTTCTCTGATTACACAGGGTATAGACTACTTTGGGTGCTGTCAAGCTCATGTGGTTAGTCACAGGGGGTGTGAGCTGGGTATTAGTCACACACAGCAGGACCATGTATTTGTCCGTGATGGATTGGGGGGTGGAAAAGCCACTAGTCCTGAGGGAGGGCTGGGGCTTTGGTAGGTATGTCCCTTCGGCCCCTGGATAACTCAGGCCCTGTGGGGAAGGGTGGGCTGACAGGGTAGGAGGGGCAGAGGCCTTTAAAGCACAAGACTGAGGCAGAGACCCCACTGACGCTAGACAAATCCCGAAACTACAGCTTTGCCCAGCTCCTTCTCCTGCCCCCTCCTGCTTCTCTCCCTCCTTCCCTTATATGTGGTTCCTCCCGCAAGTGTCCCCAGGAGTCACTTGTGCAAAATCCCCACCTCAGGCTCTGTTTCTAAGGAACCAAACCTAAGACAGCACATACACCCTGCTTGCTGGATACACTTCCTCTGCCCCTCCGGACTCACACTCTCCTTCTCTCCACCCTGCTCTGTGTCCCGGGAGACTGACCCGAATGCACCTGTCAACAGGCTCCCTTGCCTGCCGGCTTCTGGTCGGGTTTGGCCAGTAGGAGGCACTAGCGGTGGAGGGGAGGATCTGCAGTGGCACATGGAGCCCGGTCTTAATTCCCCGTGCTCCCTCCAGGCGGGCAGTCACGGGTAGACCGTGTCCTCTGCACGCTCCTCCCCGAGAAGAGGATACAGGAGCAAGAAAACCCAAGAGGTTGTACAGTTAAGTCTCCTGATTACCTCAGGGAGAGCTCAGGGAAGTGGTGGGAATACAAGACAGATGGCAGGTTGTTGAGTAGAGAGGTGCCGTATCAGTCAGCGTTCTTAGCTGTAAGCAACAGACATGACTGGAGAATTCAAGTTACAAAGGGATTTATTAAGTGATCTAGGAAGCTCACAGAATTTCCGGGAAGGCTGGAGCTTGGGCATGGAGGCCGCTGAGGGGTAACTTTCCAAATCCCCCCATAGAGCTTGTCCCACCAACCCCGGGACCCTGGAAACTGCCCTCGGCACTGCTGCCACACTTATAACACTGGGGGGACAGTGTTGTGAAGGCTGCATTGTCCTAGACCCTGGGCTCCGTCTGCATGTCTACTCCACACCATTCCTCTCAAGCCTGGGAGATGGGAGAATTATCCTTATTTTGTAGGAGAAGAAACTGAAGTTTAATACAGGTTCTATATGTTTCAAACCTTATGGTATTAGCAAGTGTTTCCATCCAGGAAAAACTTCCAAGTAAATAGTTATTAAATTTTAGTGTGCACGAGACCCACCTGGGGTGTCTATTAAAATGTGGATCCTACATTCATTCCCCCAGAACTTCTGATTCAGTAGAGGCCCAGGAATATTCATTTTAACAAGTTCCCTCCACCCCAGGGACTTGAGACAGGGGAGTCTAACGACTGTAGAAGCTCATCTGTATTATACACACAGATACATACAGATCTATCTATACGTATGTATATCTGATATAGAGATCAACACAGGTGCTAGTTTTGAAGGTCGCATACAAAATGCTCATCTATATTTTTTCCACGGTGAATTCTGTAGCAGTAAATTAAGAGACAATTTGAGTGCTCCTCGAATATGTCTTTTTGACACCTTTCACAAAATTTTCATTCCACCCAGGAGACAAGCCAAATTGCTGACTTTGTCAAAAGATAGGAAACAGCTGTGTCCAAGGCTTGCTGATGAATTGCAACCAATGACTTCTTGCCAAAGCTCCTTGCTATTTTGGAAATGGAGCCGGGCAGGAGGGCAGAGTATAGAAAAGTCAAACTGTAGCTGGATGCCATGGGGAGAGCAGGCCAAGGGGCAGTTTCTCCTTAGCTCGAGCACCTGGCTTTCCTTGGTGAAGGTGATCACCGAGAGTCTGTCCAGAATCATCAGAAACAACCTGCAAGTCATTCCCTCAATGGCAGAAAGCCAAAGTATAAGACATTAGCAATCTATCTGGGAGGAATCTCCTAAAGTCACATCAGATGAAACTGGTTCATCAAATACTCTCTGGGCTCAGGTACTGAACATATGGCTGATGATAATTTTGTCTGAACTGAGGTATAAATTAAATAAATTGTGATTAACGAGCCACTTACTGAGAATTTGTCTTATCTTTCAAAATGGGAGGGTGTCTGTCATTTCTTCAATCTGATGAGTAATCATTGACCACATACCATGTATAATATGATATATGATCTTTTGCGTGGCTATTATAAAATCATTCTTAGAAAATACTGAGCAACCCTTACATTTATGGTCAGTTGATTTTGGACAAGGGTGCCAAGACAATTCAATGGAGAAAGAATAGTTTTTCAACAAATGTGCTGGGACAACCCAATATCTACATGGAAGAGTACATACACACCATCTACAAAAATAAAGTCAAAAGAATCAAAGATCTAAATGTAAGATCTAAAACTATAAAACACTGAAAAGAAAACATAGGTGTAAATCTTCATGACCTTGGATTAGGTAATGGTTTCTTAGAAATGACCCCAAAAACATAAGCAACAACAACAACAAGTAAATAAAATGGTTATCTTCAAAACTAAAACTTTTGTGCTTCAAAGAATGTCATGAAGAAAGTGAAATGACCATCCACAGAATGGGAGAAAATTTTTGCAAATTATATATCTGATAAGAACTCTTACTCTCAAAGAGCTCTTACCACTCAATCATAAAAGAGACAAATAACCCAATTAAAATATGGGCAAAGGATCTGAATAGACATTTCTCCATAGAAGATATGTAAATGGCCATAAGCACAGGAAAGATACTCAGCATAATTAGCTATAAGGTAAATGTATATCGAAACTCACAAGGAGGAACTACTTCACACTCAGGAGGATGGCTAGTGAGTGCTGGGGAACATCTGGAGAATTTGGAACCCTCATTCACTGCTGGTGGGAATGTGAGATGGTGCAGGTGCTTTCAGCCTGACAATTCCTCAAAAGGTTAGACATAGAGTTACCATGATCCAGAAATTCCACTTGTGGGTATACACCCAAGGGAAATGAAAACCTATATCCACACAAAAACTTCAACATGAATGTTCATAGCAGCATCACTTATAATAGCCAAAAAATAAAAGAAACCCAAATATCCACCAGTTGAGGAATGGATAAATAAAATATGGTATATACATACTATAGAATATTATTGGACAATACAAAAAAATGAAGTACTGATACATACTACAACAGTGATGAAACTTGAAAATACTGTGCTGAGTGACAGAAGCCAGTTACCAGAAGGCCACATATTGTATGATTCCATTTATATGAAATATTCAAAATAGGCAATTCTATAGGTAGAAAAGTAGATCAGTGGTTGTCTAGGGCTGAGGGTATAGAGGAAAATGAGAGTGACTATTCATAGGTATGAAGTTTCTTTTTGATGTGATGAAAATGTTCTAAAATTGACTGTGGGGATGGCCATACAACTCTGAGAATGAAAAAAAAATCATGTAATTGTATGCTTGAAATGGGTCAATTGTATGGTATGCGAATTATAGCTCAACAAAGCTGTTATTTTTAAAATGGTGAGCAACACATTTCACAATGTTGTATTGACCAAAGAAAATAAAGCAGCACGTTTGGACTTGAACAGCAACGGGTGGGGAGAGAGATTGACTGGGGGACTTCCACAGTCCTTAAGGACAACGGCAGCACGAGCAACAGTCCCCACAGGACATGGGTCCCGACCAAGAGGGCCCTGGAAGACCACTGTTCCCTGAGATGAGCCACCAGCCTGTCACATCTGCCCTTGGCCATGGGGTTTGGAGGTGGAGACAGCTCCCCCATGGTACCCAGCAGCATGCAAGGAAGACACCCGCTGAGAACTACAGCTGGAACTGAGAGGACAGCACGCAGAGGCAAGGAGAGTTCTGTTTGTCTTTGGTGAAATAGACCTGGATTCTTCTCTCCCCAGAGAGACTCCCAGGAGACAACAAACAAGCTAATGAACTGGGGGACAGCCAAAAGGAAAAGTCACAATCTTACTTTTCTTCTCCCTACTGCTACCCTTGGGACCTGTCAGTGTTCTCCAAGGCTTACTTACTTCTCTCTCTCCCTTTGATCCTCTCAGTGATACCTTCCTTCCCTGAAGCTTCATCCGTGCTCCAAGAGCACCACAGAGCAGGTTCATCAGGACAGTTTAAGGTGACACCCCTAAACTGCTCCAAAGGTGCCTGGCACCATGCTAGACTTGATGGCCTGCAATTTAGACTCTTTTCCTTAGTCACTTAAATTTTTCTTTAGGGAAAGATTCTTCTAACACAATTTTCCTCCCTGCTATAATCTGAATGTTGGTGTCCCCCTCCAAAATTCATATGTATAAATCTAACCCCCAATGCAATAGTTTTAAGAGGTGAGGCCTCTGGAAGGTGATTAACTCACGAGGGTTTCTCCCTTATGAACAGGATTAATGTCCTTATGAAAGAGGTCGAACGGAGTTTCTTGACTCTTCCACAATGTGAAGATACAGCGAGAGGTATCATCTTTGGAGCAGAGATCTAGCCCTTGTCAGATGCTGAATCTCCTGGTGCCTTAATCTTGGACTTCCAGCCTTCGGAACTGTAAGCAATAAACTTCCATTGCTTATAGATTACCCAGTCTAAGGTACTTGTTACAGCAGCCCAAACAGACTAAGACACTCCTTGTTTTCCTTGTTCAATCACTTTTGGGGGGGTCGGCCCTTTAAGGAAGTGGCAGTTAGTTTCTCGTTTTTGTTTTGTTTTGCTTTTTTAACTCCTTGACATTTTCCGAGCTTACTATAAACAGCTTCTTCATTAGGCTCTTTTCCACACCAGCTTCGGCTGGCACTAAATCTTTCTCTGAGGTAGACATTAGAAATTAGATGACATATCTGTGTTAGAGCTAAGAAATATATTTGAGTCAATCAAAATTAGGAGAATTTGATCAATTGAATTGTTTTAATTCTTGTAATTTTTAAACCACCCAAAGCAATCAATCAATTCTCTGGCATCCCTTGGGTGCTCACTTTGTGCGTAGCACTGTGCTGTTATGATAATAAAACATTTACTTACCTGAACCCTTTGTGCTCCTGTAATTTAACCGGGAACTTATGGATTATGTAAGAATTACTGAAAAGTAGAGCCATGCAAAATTTAAATATGTATCGTTTCTTACCCATCAGAGTAACAAAAGTTAAAAAGCGATAATATTAAATGTTGAAAGGGTATGGGCTAATGGGTTCTCTCATACACTGTTGGTGGGAGTGCAAACAGAACTATCCTGAAAGGCATTTGGCAGAATCTATTCAAGTTTAAACTGTGCGCCATTATGACTCAGCAACTTCTGCCCTCAGTATCTACTTTAGAAAACCTCTGACCACTGCACAAAGCCTTGTTGAGGATGTTCCTTCTTCCCCTGTAATGGTGAAAAATGTAATCCACATAGTCATTCATTGACTATATAATTACTAAAATAAATTGTATACCTATACTATGGAATTCTATACAATTAAAAGTATGAAGTAGATTTACATAAATAGAAGCTTAAAATATAATATAATAATGAATGGAAAAGCAAGTAGAGCATAAATGTGCACAAATGGCAGCTTGATGTTGAAAAAACCATGTTACATACTATGTTATTATGATGTTTTTGTACAGGAATATATACACACACATATTTGTGTGTGTAAACACAGAAAAGGGTCTGTTGGGATGTCTAACAAACAGATAATGGTGTTTATCTCTGGGGAAAAAGCAGAGGAGCAGGATCAGGGGTGGTTAAAGGGTCTTACAACATTTCTACAGTGTTTCATTTATTACTTATGAAACAAAAATTATTTTTAAGAAATAGAGCTATGTCTTATTCTACCTTTTCTCATTAGTACTAGCTTTGGACCCATGCAGAATATTTGCCTATTTATTTTTTAGTTATTATATCACATTTAATCATCAAACGTACTATAAAAATAGTAATCCAATGTAAAACACATAAGGACAAGGATGACACACAAGAATTAAGACATGGCTATATCAGCCTATTCCACAAAGTCAAACCCTTTTAGAATCAAAGGGTGGGATGTCCAACTCCCTGTAAGACAGTCAGACAGTAACATTCCTGAGGCGCCCTAACAGTATACGTGGGTGGAACAGATGACAGTTGTTCGTAAGAACCTGTGGGTTATTTATGTGACTCAAATCAGGCACGGTTAGACCACACAGAGCAGAGGATTCCTGAGCAGTGTTGAAAAGGAAAGGCCAGTCATTATTGGCATGAAGGCTAATAGAAGAAATGAAACAAAACTCAGATTTGTTGGCTCATGCCAGCCCCATGCTCAGAGCTAAGGAAACACAGATAGAAAAAGACTCCTGTAACAATTCGTAGCTAAGAACACAGGGTTGGAATTTGATTTCCAACTCTACTTCATTGTCACAACAATCTTGCAGGTAGATCTTATGATACCCCACTTTTTTTTTCAGAAGGGGAAACTGAGGTTTAGGCAGGTTAAGTAACTTGCCTGAGGTCCTGCAGCCAGTGCCAGGGCAAGGCTGCCACCCCAGGTCTGCCAGACTCGAAAACCTCTGCTTTCACGTGCCCTTGTGTTTGTTCACATCATCTGAAAAAATCTGCAATGAATCACATTCCCCCATTTCAGGGCTGGGCAATAACTAGTGGATGTATGGTGTCGTCAGAATAAACGAAAGGCTTTTGTTTGTTGCTTTAAGAATAATCCACAACTCAAATGTCTTACTCCTCGAGGGCGAAGCAGATCTTTAGAATCCAGGTAACTTGCCTTCAGAATTAAGTAAGTCGCACTGAAGTGCAGCCAGTGAGAAGATGAGCGTATTTAATTAAACTACCCTGGTGTGTTTCCTCCTCCTCAGACCCATGAAATTGTCTCCTGCCAGGCGCTCGGCCCTTTGGGTCACCCACTGAAGATCAGACACTGATTTCCTGACACTCACGAGCCACTGTCAGGCTTGTTTTCTGCACACAACAGCTCCTGTGTCAGGGGTGTGACTGGCTGGCCTTGGGCAATCTCTGCTCCAGGCAGGACCATGATGACTACCTGCTCTGAGGTGGAAAATAATTCCAGGGAAGCTCACCAAGGCAGGGTGCTGCAGACATCTGGCGGTCCAATCAACGGGGCAGAGAGAGACTGCCAAACTGAGAAGGGGTGGCAGCCTGTGGACTCCATTGTCCCCTGGGCAGCCAGTGCAACATTTTGGAACCACGAATCTGACCCCAGCCGAGCCCTTCGTTGACTTCTCAATGACCTTAAGATAAAGACACCAATCCCCACGTGCCCTGCAAGGCTCTTTGT
>RJWJ010042947.1:0-12819 GCA_004363605.1 Indri indri | reverse complement strand
ATCTTTCTGCTCAAGGTTCCATTCCTTCCAGATAGGATCTGATTGGCCTAGTATATGTCATGTGGCACCCTCTTGGCCAATGGAATGAGTTAAGCACCCTGATTGACATTTCTCCTGGACCACCCCTGGAACGGGCATGGCAATTTCCCACGGAAACCTAGGATGCCGTTTTCAATAGGGGAATAGGGCTCCAGGCAGGTGAAACACCGCAGATGTGTACCCCAGCAGGGGCAGTACTGACTCCAGCGTGTCACATATGGTAAACCCTCCACGAATGGCAGCTGTCATTGCTATTGATAATAATCAACACCCTGGCATGTAGGCGCATCACCCACTCGTCTCGTGTTTTAGGCACTCTCACCCAGAACGAGATGGTTTTCAAACGGCTCCACCTGGGGACAGTGGCCTACGGCCTCGACTCGATGGACGAAGTGCAGAGCCACGTCTTCAGCATCTACACCCAGGTAAGGCCTCTGCCTCGGCACCCTGAACAATCCCTTTATGGTTTCTAAACAGCTATATTGAGATACGATTGACAATGCCATGCAATTCACCTGTTTAAAATGTGCAATTGGTTTTTACCGTATTCACAGAGTTCTGCAACCATCACCACAATCAGTTTTATGTTCATCACCCCAAAAGGAAACCCTATACCCTTTAGCAGTCGCTGCCCCTTCCCCCCAACACCTCCCTCCCAAACCTGTGGCAACCACTAATCCTTTATATTTCAAATAAAATTGCGGTTGGGTTTTTTCCCGTCTTCCTTATCTCCAGGGTTAATCTGCTTTACTGAAGTTCAAATAAATGGACGTTGGGAAACACCTAAGAGAAAACGGTTTGTCTAATAACTGGTGCCAGAAAGAACCTAATGGTTGGGGATGCTTCAAGTTTATGAATGTGTTTATTTTTCCTTTTTCCCTGGCTGTGAGCCAGAACGGCAGTCATGAATGGTCTACTTGTGAGATGATCACGTGTCACTGACTGACTTCAGCATCTCATCTCCATGCAACTCAGCTATCAGGAGGAGGAAATTAATTTCTCAGAGATGACTACAATGTATCGGCTCATCTTTCAGAGAAGGGTATTACTGGCCAGTGTCCTCATGTTCCTAAAAGGTTAGACCGGTGGGTCTCCCCCTCAGCTGCTCCTGAGAACTACTGGTGGTTTCAAAACAAAACAGAATAAACACGAGGGACATTTCCTTGGGCCTGATACCCTAGAGATTCTGATTCTTTCAGACGGGCAGGGCTGGCTTCTGTGTTTTATGAGTGAGACGAGAGAGAACAAACAGACCCCTTGGTAATTCTGGGCATGTCCCAGGCTGAGGGGGACACATCAGAATGGCTCCATGTTATGGTGCTCGTTTGGAGATAGTAGAACAAGGAAGGCCATAATTTGCTTAAATTTGTCAAATAACAATTCCACAGCCAGAAAGCCAGTTAAAAATGTGAAGGGAGTATCTCTGTATAAAGGTTAAAGGCAAAATCCCTGAATAGTTTATGACATGGTTATAGTCAACATTTAATTTTCTGGAACATTCATGAGCAGGCACACATGACCTCGAGGCTTTCTCCCGAAAACGGCGTAGCAGAGGGTGGCGTGGCAGTGGGGGTGGATTTTGAATGGAAAACGGTTAGTTTGATGCAGCTCATGTCATCGTCTACAAACAGCCACGAAGCCCTTTTCATCCTTCTGGGTCTGTGGGTAGGCATTGTGGCCGGTCCACGGACCCTTCTCGTGCGTAGGGCTGGTGACAGATCATGACGCGCTTCACTGGACAGCGGGGGGAAGCCACACAGCCCCCGTTTCCTTTCCGTCTGTCTTGACCGTCTTCCTCTGCGTGGTGATCCTGGGTTGGCATCTCCGGGGCTCGGTGCCCGGCCCTGTCATGTCTCTGCCCCGCCCGGCTTCCATCACCCTGTAGGTGCTGATGGCTTCATCTCTGTTGTGGCCCTGACCTTTGGACTGTAATACACCCGCACGCCTGGCACCACTGCTCGCCTGGCACTGCCACGTGTGGCTCATGAGGACCCAGGGTCCCTCCCAGCGTTCTTCCCTCCTCCCCTGCACCTCCTTCCCGTCCCAGCACGTGCTGGCTCCATCCACCCCGTTGCTTCCCATCACGCCAGCCTCAGTCACTGCCCCTTCCACGGCGCCTGCTCCCGCCGATCAGCCCATCACCTTTCGTCTTCATCCCTTCTGACTCACTTGGCAGAAGCGACTCTCTCCCTTGTCTGACTGTGCGCGGGGACCTCCCGCACGGTGGTTTCCCTGCTTCTCTTCCCGCTCTGCTCCCAGAGCACGGGAGGGCCCTGACGCTGTCGGCTCCCTGGCGGGGTCTAGCTGGGGTCCAGCCCGTGTCCCTTCCCACTCCCGTGGTTTGGCCTCTGCTCCCACTCGCTCCAGCCTTTAGCGCAGGGTGAGCTGCCTCATTTCTGTGTCTTGGGATAGACGCTTCCCTCTGCGCCAACCCCATGTGCCTTCCGGGATCCCACTGAGGGACTCATTGTTTGGACTGAAGCGCTCATCCACACCCGGCTAAGTATCTGTTTCACTCTCAGACCCTTCCCAGGCGTGCGGACACATTGATGATTATATTAGACAGCTTCATAGGTGGTGGTGTGTACGCCGGCAGGAGCCACACCCGGGCCCGTTTGGGTGGTATTTTTACAAGCCCCTGGTATTTACAGAAGCCATCTCAGGATATTTGTTATTTCAGCTTTTATGGCTCATTTTTGGTTTAGTGCAGATAACACCCTTTGTAGTGTTGAAAGTCAGAAAATGACATTTCTTACTATGAACTCTACTCCTGCCTTAGTGGAAGCTCATAAATTGTTTTGCCCTTCCTGGTCTTGAGTCTAATGTAGCTCGGGGTTGTGGGGTTCGGTCTTCTCCAGGCTGGGGTGAGCTTGGAATTGTAGTACAGACTCACTTTGGTGATGCTGTGTGTGTCTTTCTCTCGTGATATCTAAAAACCCTGCAGTAGCATGTGATGTGATGCTTTTGCAATGAGACATAGGAAGGCTTTTCCATGTTTTTTTTTTTTGACAGCATTATGGAGGTATAATTTGCATACCATAAAATTCAGCCATGTTGCATGTACAGTTCAATGGCTTTTAGTAAATTTACAGAGTTGTGGAAGCATCACAGCTATCTGATCTTAGAGTGTGCCCACCACCCCAAAAAGATCCCCTTGTCCGTTGCACTCGCGCGTCTGACCTTTAGAGCTTAATAATAGGATTTTACAACAGTGTTTTTTCTAGTACAGTGTTGGGAACCCCTGGGCCGAGTCAGAGTCAGAAGCTCAAAGAGTCCTGCTCAGAGCTGCAGTTTTAACAGGTGAACCAAGCAATTCCAAAGTACAACAGAGTCTGAGAACAGCTTCTGTGAAGCTAAGATTCACTCTTCTTTTTCAGAACATCAGTATTTAAATCTGTGGATTGCAAGACAGAGCATGCAAATGACCCACCGGAGTGTGGGAAGAAAAGATCGGAGCGTCTATTTACATTTCATTTTCGTCTCCAGAATTAATGCAAAATCTCAGTCTTACTAACAGTATGGAGGTTGACCCAGGGACCCTCCCTCCCATATCAGACGGGTGTTTGTCAGGACTGGGCCTTGAGGTGTCCTGCGGAAGGAGCTGGAATTCTACGATTGTTTATTTTCAGAGTGTTGAAATGTAGATTGCGGTTTATGAGTCCAGGTGACTTGTTTTAAGGATATTATTTAACTACACTAACCTCATAAAGAGAACAGGTGGTTTTAAAAGATTTTTGCAGGAAAACTCCCAGATTATTAATACAAGGCCAAGTAAACAATAAGAAATGGCCCACACATTGTGAGGTACAACCATAGCAAGCTAAGGAGATGTGATGATTTTTCCCCTGACTTACGTATTTATTGGTACTTTTTAAATTTAATTTTATTTTGGTGCCTTTTAAAAAACATTATGATATAATTCAAAAACCATAAAATTTGCTCTTTTAAAATGTACGATTAATTTTTTTTAGTATTTTCACAGCACCATGCAACCATTGCTGCTGTCTAATTTCAGAACATTTTCGTCACCCCAAAAGAAAGGCCACATTGCTTAAACCCTTGCTCTCCCTGTTCCATCCCAGCCCCTGGCAGCCACCAGTCTCCTTTCTGTCTCTCTGGATTTGCCTGTTTTGGACATTTCATATAAATGGAATCAAACAGTATGTGGCCTTTTGTGTCTGGTTGTTCATTTAGCATATTTTTGTGGTCCTTTTCAGGCTGTAGCACGTGGAAATGCTTCATTCCTCATTATAGCCGAATAGCAGATATGATGATTCGAAATTTAAATTCAAATCTATAATTCTCAGTGTCCCCTACCCTGAGTATATGTTATTTTGAGATGTTAGCTAGTTGCATGAGAAACACCGTTTTTCATTTTTATCTTATCATTTTAGAATTTTATTTTTCTCTTGTTATATAATGCACAGTAGTATGCTACACTATTTATACAAAGATAAGTATATACATATGGAAGGTACTCAAAATTTTTCCCAACGTGTGTTATATGATCAAAATATTTCATGGTAACTGGTCTGTATCACTTGGTGTTTATAGTAGTTTATTTTATTTTACTCCCCCCAGCAGGTGGGAGTATCTTTGTTTAACTTTTGTTAATATGTGTTTGAGAAAAAAATGAGCAACTACAGGAAACGGGATCCTTGTGGTGCTGCTTTGTGTGTTCCTCTAGCCTGTTTTATACATTCATATATTCAAAAATTTACATTTAAAACACCGTAATTGGGATTATCCTACACACCTTGGTCTGTGAACTGTCATTTTTCATTGAACATTTTGTCTCTGATATATTTTAGGATTTGTTGTGAGAATTGGAATTTACTGAGCTTTTTTTTTTTTTAATGAGCATGTGAGTTTGTGGTTTATTTTGCTGTACACGATGCATTCAATCCATCAGTACTTACTGCATGCCAGATAGGATTCTTCTCACGTTCTGCATCCACAGGAAATGTATCAAAGGTTCAATTTACGTTTTCTTGAGGAAGAATTTTTTTTTAGTCTGTATGTGTTTCTCTGTGACACAGAGCCTACTTATGTTTTATTCATTTAAAAAAGCTCTCCTATTTCTTTATGATACCCTTTTTACTGCAGAAGAAATAAGTAACAGGTGAGCACAAAGGTAAAACATCGCGATCACCTGGATCCACATCACTCAGCAATAACATTAACACCTGGGTGCAAAATGCCAAACCATTTGCTCTGCATTTGTGTGTCCGGACACGTGTGCTTTATTTCTCTGTGCGTGTTTCTTTTATTCTTTTCAACAAGAAGACATCATATTCTTGTAATTGTTTTTAACTGGAGCTGAGCACCAGAATTTCCTGTAAAGTTTCATATTTATATTTTTGTACACACACACACACACACACACACACACACAGAGACATGTGTTTCTGGGCCCTACTGCATTCTTTGGGTATAGGGCGCCGGCATGTATATCTTTAAAAATCTTTATTGGTTATTCTGGTTCCCTGGTTAGGAACTATCGCCGGAATAACAACACTATCCACCTTTCTTTTCACTTCTGTCAATGATGGTGCTCACGTTTAATGGTTTTATAACAGGGCCCAGACAGGGTCAGGCAAGTGAGGAACTCACCTAGCAGATTTAATGAGCTGCCAAAAGAGCTCAGTAATCAAGGCAAATCATATTTTAATGCAATATTTTAAAACATCTAATGTAAAAAATCCGTGAGGAACAAAATATTGAAATTTTAAGTGAAAGCAGGATCCACCTTGCACTAGCACAGTTTGGCCTCAGGCGCCCCTCCTCAACCCGGCCCTGGATTTAGAGTATCAAGAGGTTCGTATCAGGGTTTCTGCCGTTGTATTAGGGTTCCCCGTATTGACATATCAGGGCTGGATCATTCTGTGTCATGGAGGGCCGTCCTGTGCATTTTAGGATGCCCACAGATGCCAGTTCACAGCCCACCCCCATGTGACAACTAGAAATAATCTCCAGATGTTACCAAATGAGGAGCAAAATTATCCAGGTTGAGAACCCTTGTGGTATCTGGATAAATTGAAATTCGTCAGCTTTGTCATGCTGATAATGTCTCCTATTAAATAGTAAACATGGTGTTTACTCAATCAGCCTGCAACTCAGTTGATTTGTTTGGAAGTGGTGGCTCTGAGCCTGTTTCTGTGGTGGTGGCCCTTTGGGGTTAATTAGTCATCAACTTTGTGCTTTTTTGGGGGGTGGGGTGGGGCCATCACCACAGAAACGCCTTCTCTTTAATAGTGTATTTGTAGCAACAGCAGCCCATTTATAATATCCATTAATATGATGAATGCCCAAATGTGGTGAAGTTTTAACTGCGTTCTGAAAGAAAATTGGTATTCCTGGTGACTCAACATTTAATTTTTGTATTAATCTTTCCTGTAATCCAGGCTGGAGTTCTTGTCGGGAAAGGCCCTGCCATGGGTCATTAATGAGAAACGGAAGCTTATTTTTCATGAGTCTCGGCGTCTTGATCGTTGGCTGGGATGCCGTAGGTGACTCCATCACATTGTACGATGCGAGACACCCACCTGGGGCCCGAGTCGGGGCCCTTTGTTCATGGGGATCTTTATTCCTCTCCCAACACTGACCGGTGCCGGGTTACGAAGTCACTTCTGACCTCACGTCCTGCCCTCCCTCCCTCCCCGGGAGGACCAGCGGTTTCTCCCCAGGGCAGAGAGAGTCATAACCTGCCTCCATGGGTACCACATCTGTTTTTGTTTTCCCCTGGTATTTTTTAAGTAAGAAGAAATGTGTGTAGGTTAAAGGGCCGATGGGGAGGAGGTTAGAGATAAACACTGTACGATGTGAAACTCTTCCATATGGGAATGCGAGGATGTCTGGAGATGGGCCCAACGCTAGGCGTCACCCCAGCGAGGCCAGCGGTGAGTCTTAGCGCCTTCGTGATACGTGCGGGTTGCCGTTTGGTGTGCGCGTGAGCCTTTTATTTGACAATTAAGGGAGGCAGTTTCAGCACCAATGATGATCCCCTCTCCTTCCTGAAACATCTTAGTAGGAAAGGGGGACACATATTAATTTAAGAGAGAAATAAACGGATGTGGAGACATTAAGCCCGTCGCCTGTGTTGTTGGTCGGGGCTGTCCTCCTTGTCCTGGGATGCATTGTCGTTGGTCCCTTGATCTGAAAGTGGGGTCTTTATAAAACTCTGTCCATGGTTCTCTTTTTGCCTTACTTGGGAATCGTTTTACCTGGAATACAAAATCCCATAGCTCTGCGTGGTTCCACATTGGAAATATTAGTGGAAGTATTTGACTCCTGTGGACGTGAAATCAGATGGTTTTACAAAATCCAGGAGTTCATGTAGGATGCCCCCTTCGCTTGGCTTTTCATTCAAACCCACTGTTACTGACACTTGCTGACCGCGGTAATTACATTGTCAAAGGTCTTGTTACTGCCCCTGATGTTAAATAACCATTCGGTCCAGGTGCTGAGGACTGTGGGTGAAAATGAAGACACATGCTTGCAGCTAGAACATAAATTACAGAACTTGAAAAAGAAAAGGTTCTTGATTTAGTCTCTCCAATAGAGAGAACCTTTCTGTAAATCTTCAGTCTTCTTGATAATTTTAGAGTTGAATTCTTTCTAATTAAAAGCACTTGGCAAATAATGATTCATTTAAACTGGAGTTCTGATTCATTACTCTAATTATTGTTACCATGCAATGCCCTTTGGCCTGGAAGTGAAACTCGTGCGCTCTTGACACCAGGGGTTAACAGAGCAGGAAGCCAGAGCACTGTGTGTCCCCACAGTGACCAGAATAATTTAGTAATTGTCTAATTACCTGAGCAGTCTAATGCCGCTACTAAAAATAGTATTAAAAAATTGAATGAAAGTCATTTTCTTGTTTCTTGTAACCCATCTGTTCTCTATTTCGGGCAGCCGTGTGTCATGGGTGTAAAACACGGCCCATTCTGAAGGATCAGATCACGTCTCTTCTGTTGGATAAATATGTTTTTAATGAAATGTAGAATCCAGTAACTCCATTTTAGCTCCAGGATTCAGTTAGCTACGGGGGTATTAATAGTAAGACTGTTACAGGGGATCCTTTGTCCAAATCTGTGATTTAAAATCTAGAACTGAAGTTGGTTAATTTGATATTTATTTATTCTTGAAAATGGAAAAAATAAAATTCATGTCCATTGAGGACTTCCCACCACTGGCTAAGGAATATTAAGTTATTAATTTGTTCGTTTGTTCAGCAATTGTTCATTGCATGCCGGGCACTGCCCCGGTACTAGGAGTACAATGATGAGTGACTCAGACAAGCTCTCTCTGTTCCTGTGTTGAAACGGGAGAGAGAATCACCAGGGAAACCAGCCAGGTTTGGACAGCGAAGAGAGGAACGCTCAGGGTGACATGGCAGCACGACTTGCAATGCAGAAGGCCAGCAGAGCAACCTGAACTGGGGGTTCAGGGGAGGCCTCTTTGAGGAGGTAGCATCTGAATTGGGACCTGAATGATGAGATGGAGCAAGCCAGCCCTGCAGGGATCTAGGGGATGGCGTTCCAGGTGAGGGCATAGCAAGTGCAAAGGCCCTGAGGCAAGAAGGAGCTTGGCAGTGTTCAAGGAACAGAAAGGCCAGTGTGGCTAGAGCAGGTGAAAGAGGAGGGCGATGGCAAGAGGGGAAGCTGGAGAGGTGGGCAGGTGCCCATCAGGTGGGCCCCTCGGGCTGTGGGAAGGCATCTGGATTTTTTGGAACACTGAGCCATAGTCTGTTAACAAGTGTTTTTCCCCCTTAAGTGGTCTTAATTTTTTATCATATTTCAAGGCAATAGAACCCTTTCTTCAAAGGATAGCCTACGAGGCCCCTGATATGTGCCACAGATAAGGAGAGGCCCCGGCTAGGGAGAGACCACAGGTAGATAGGGAAAGGCCGCAGCTGCCCCCGACCCAATCCTGCCACACTTGGCTGTGCTGAGCAGGTTTTTCAGGATCCCTGGGATGCGGTGTGGATCGTGGGTTGAAAACCACCCCTTTTGCCCACTCCTGTCACTTAAGTAAACTGAGGCTCAGAGAGCAGATGTAACTCACTCGAGGTCACACAACCGCTTAGAACCCATCCAAGAATAAGACTCAGATTTCCTAACCTTCAGTGCTCTTTTTACCATCTTGCTTGCCCTTTGGAGACTGAGGCACATGTTGACAAGTAAAGGAAGGGTGGAGAGGGACCGTGTATGCCGTGGAGCTGCTCCTTAGGCAAGAGTTGGGGTTTGAAGTCAGCATGGAAGGGAAAAAGTGAACATGGTTAATGTTATTCTTGAAAGTCAACCTTAAGCGAAGTGCCGGGGGCCACTCTGCAGGGGCTTCCATCTAGCCAGGGCGTGGTCTGGCTGTTGCTGGTGTGTCTTGCTGGACCTGCTCTGGGTTGCTTGTTACTAACGATTGTTACCCCCATAGGATACCCGTTGAAACAGTTGCCCTTTGTTGTAAACCAAGGAGATTGTAAACTTAAAACAGTTGTTCTAAACTGAGCATGATTTTGCCCCTGGGACATTTGACAACGTCTCTTGTCACAACTGGGGTAGCACTGCTGGCGTCTCGTGGGTCTGGTGGCTGGAGGCCAGAGACTCTGCCAAACACCCGACAGTGCACAGGACGGCCCTCACAGCAGAGAGTGACCTGCCCCAAAACGCAGCAGTGGCCAGGTGCAGAGGCCCTGCTCTGGCATGCCAGGATCCCTTTCGGGCAGTGGGGTCCTCGTCCTGTCGGAGGGCCCTGACCGCATTCCAGGGAAGACAGGTGCACTCTGTCCACAGGTGGCATCACTCTCATTCATTAACTGGAAATATTTTCCTGTCTTTATTTTATTTTATTCCCCCCAGGCATAAATGATCAGAACCCTGAAAATCACATGCCGTTTATTGCAGCGTCATACAGATATCCTACGAGTTACGTGCGTTGGAACAGGAGGAAGAGCAGTAACTCTGCATGGCTGTTTCTCTGCACTTCCAGACCCTTCCTTTCTCTGCTCATCTTCCTTATTCATCTCCTTCCTGCAGCAGTCCCAGGACCCACCGGCTCAGAAGGGCCCCACGCTCACCACCAAGGTCCGGCGGACCATGAGCAGCCGTGTGCACGAAGCGGTGAAGGCCATTGCGCTCTGCCACAACGTGACTCCCGTGTACGAGTCCAACGGTGTGACCGACCAGGCCGAGGCCGAGAAGCAGTACGAGGACTCCTGCCGCGTGTACCAGGCCTCCAGCCCAGACGAGGTAAACCCGGGGAGGGAGCCAGGATGAGGCGTGTTCAGACACGGGAAGGAATCGCTCTTCCTCTGAAAGATAGTCACAGGCTTGAGGTGTCCCCTGCATTGGCAAGGGGTAAGAGACCTTGTTTTGCATCTTGCATGGCCAGCACGAGGCCCCATTTAAAACACATAATTTTTTAAAAAAATTTTTGTAATTTTAAATAAAGTTTAAATTTTATAAACCTCAATAAAATTTGAAAATGTAAAACATTTAAATAAAAGCTTTATTTAAATTTTATTTAAATCCTAAATTTAAATTATTTAAATTCTGTACAGTCCACCCATTTAAAGTATACAGTTCAGCGGTTTTTTTGGGTATATTCAGAGTTATATAACCACCACCACAATCAATTTTAGAATATTTCATCACCCCCAAAGGAACCCCCACACCCGTTTTCCCATTGACCCCCCTCTTTTTCCTCCACCCTCTAGTCCTAAGCAAACACTAAACGACTTTCTGTCTCTGTGGATTTGCCCTCTGTGGACATTGTATACAACTGGAGCCACACAATAAATGGCCTTTGTGACTGGCTTCTTGCGCTTAGCATAACGTTTTCAAGATTTCATTGCTTTTTATGGCTGAATAATATTCCATTTATGAATAGTCTCCATTTCGTTTATCCATTCATCAATGAATGGACATTTGGGTTGTTTTCATTTTTTGGCTATTATGGATAATGCTGCTGTGAATGTTTGTGTACAAGTTTTTTGGTGGGTGTAGATTTCCATTTCTTTTGGGTATATACCTAGGAATGAGATGGAAGGGTCAACCACTCTGTGTTTAAGCTTTTGAGGAACTGCCAGACTGTTTTCCAAAGTGGCCGCACCATTTTATGTACCTGTCAACAGTGTATGAGGGTTCCAGCTTCCCTTCATCTCGGCCAATACTTGTTGTTGTCAGTCCTTTTGATTCTAGACATCCTGGTGGTGTGAACTGATACCTTGTTGTGATTTTGATTCGCATTTCCCTGATGGCTAATAGTGTTGAGCATCTTTCATATGTGCTTATTGGCCATTGGTATTACCTTCTTTGGAGACATGTCTCTCCATATCCTTTGCCCATTTTTAATTGGTTTATTTGTCTTTTGTTGTTGAGTTTTAGGAGTTCTTTATATATTCTAGATACAAGTCCCTTATCAGATATATAATTTGCAAATATTTTCTCCCATTCTGAGGGTTATATTTTTACTTTTTTGATGGTGTTCTTTGAAGCACAAAAGTTTTTAATTTTGATGGAAGTCCAGTGAACTGCATACTTGTAAGTTGCTGTTCATTTCTAGGCATATTCTATTGCTAAAACCGAAAGGATTAGTTTGACACTCTGTTCAAGAGCACGGGGCTTGGTAGTGCAGTTGTTCTGTGATATTTGTCTATAACAAGCCCCCAACTGCTTTCCTGCGTAGGGAGGTTAATGGTGGCTGGGGGGATGGTGCAATGCAAATCTTTACACAGTTCGTGAGTGCAAGAACACTTGAATGTCACCTTCCCTGTCCTGTTGCTTCTTTCTCCTTTCTTGGGGCAGTGGAATTTGTCATCTGGGACACTTCTCCTTCCAGTCAGCGCGGTGTCTTTGGAACGGTTCAAGATGTAAAACCCAGTTCATCTGGGACTGTTGACATTTGAGTCAGGCTTTTTAGGAGTGAAAAATGTTGCACCTGCTGGTCAGTTTCTGAGATGGGACCTGTGTGCAGAAGAGAGGATGGGGAAGGAGGGTCTGTCCGGATGATCCTACTGATCTACTCGGACTTATGCCTCAGTAACTGAGAACTTTGCAGGTTTATCATCATTTCTTTTTAGTCTGTCGGATCTTGTTTTCCCCTTTGGGAATGAGAGTATGATACCATGGAATGGCAATTGTGAGAAAGGACCAACCAGCATCTTAGTAGCTATGGACCGGGAACCGGGAACTTACGAGTATTTGATGGAATTAAAATTTGAGCAAGTTCCAGATGTTGACAACCTGATGAGCACTTCTGCCTGTGGGCCCCAGGGCTTGAGCTGGCATTTGTGGGGCCTGTAGTGCCTGTCCCACACTCCTCTGTTCCCACTGAACTTTGACATATTTGTTTCAGGGCTGGGCAAAGATTTTTCCATGAGGGCAAATCTTCCATGGATGCTTGGCGCTTCTTGGCTCCTGTTCACAAAGCCAGCAGTGCTTTATCTCTTCTGTCCATTGATTGCACTCGGATTCAGATTCGTCTTGTTTTTCTAAGATTCTAAGTCATGATTGAGGGAAAAAAAGAGCTATTTGCCTTGGCATCTTCACAGAGGCCAGTGTTACCTTGTAGCTATCTTTTTCTTTACTTTATTATTTTTTATGGCACGGTTATTTCATGTCTATAGTAGAACATGTGAAAATAGAGATAAGAAAAAAAGTAAACCATAATTTTCCTGGAGGTGTAGCCACTGTTAATATCTCACTGATCAGCCTTCTAGACTACTTCAGAGGACGTGCGCTGCAAAATACAAACGCGTTTATATCAATACATCACGAGACA